>JAODJX010000066.1:86012-109570 GCA_026776945.1 Isichthys henryi
ATTTACTATTGGAACCCAAACCAACCAATGGCAGGAAAAGGAGCAGAACTGATAACAGGGAACCAACCTTGTAGACAGTGTATTTAGGGTGGCAAAGCATATAATTAAACAGACATAAAGCTTTGTGCTCAAATGGCTTATCTGTACTGATGGAAAAAACAATGGAGAGATACATCCCAGAGAATCTGCAGATTCAAGGCTTATTTGGACAGCGAGGGAACACACATCTGCAAGAAACATGGGGCTTAAACTGCTGGACCAGATCCCAGGGGGGCAGCTGTGAGTAAGGCACTTAACCTGAGGCATGCCGGTGAAACACAGCTGCACAAAAATAGGCATTGAAAAGATAAATAAAATGAATAAATAATAAAAATACCTATTCTTTCTCCTGTAGATAAACAACTAGAGGACTGCGCTAAGAACACAAAAAGATCAAGGGTTCAAATCCCGGGGAAGTGCGAGCAAATTATAACCGTCTCCCGTATGTCACTTCAAATAAAAACATCACATAAATGATTAAAAAGGGCTAGCTGAGGTGCTGAATGTTAACTGGTCCACATCTCAACGGTCAGAGAGCCGCGGCCGTGTTTCCCACAGCCAACGGAGATGCACCAGTAGGTAGGCGCAGTTATGGATACCAGGGAGAAACTGTTGCGCGTGACAGGCCTTGTTTTATATCACGGGAGGCCGTCTGGTTACAGTCCGACCCTTTCATCCATAAATAAATAGCATATAAACAGAAGCAGCCTCCCCTGGGTAGGAACAGACTTTCTGGGTCACAAGCTCCTGGACGTGGCGGTCCAGAAGAACCTCAACAGTGAGTGCATGTCCATTCAGGTCCAAGAGAAGAATTCTAAATAAGGATTTGGCTGGAGTCTTTAGGAGAGGCCCTGGAAAGTGTTTTCAGCCAATAGAATGACTGGGTGTGGCGCAGCGAGGCATGCTGGGAGATTAAGCTGGAAGTTCAAGGAAGAAGGTAGGTGGGGTAGGGGTTTACAGACGTACGCAGGACATGAGGCCACTGGAGGGGGTGGCACTCGCCGTGGCATGCTTCCCAGAATACACGTTTGCTATGTTGAAGCCTGTTTTCATGGAGACGGGACAGCAGAGAGTTCTGGGTTATTTTTAGGTTGGGGGGCACAACTGGCCCTCCTTCCTCTCACTCTGGGGCAGTGAAACAACACGGTCTAGCAGACAGACCTCCTCCCCCACACACACATACCCAGAAGTATGCGGGAAATGGATCGTCGACTCGGACCAGCCAGAGGGGGCGCAGTTTGGCCCACGCTGGTCCCTCACACATGCTCGCCAAACGGAGAGAAGGATGTGGGCCAGGGCGTCACAGAGGCCGCTCACTTGCCCGCCTCCCTGCATTCCTCTCCGCGCCGCGCCCAGCGCGCCACCCCTCCCCCTACACACTCCCCTCTCGGCCTACATCCCCGGCATGCCTGCACTTGATGGAGAACCCGGCCTTCTGCGAAGCAAACGTCCCGTCCCGTGAACGACACATCACACAGGAATTTAGAGGTTCGCTTCACGGACCCGTCCATCGGGCAGCCGGGCTGCAGGTGTTACGAATTGTCTCCATGGCAGCATGTTTTCACCCAGGCGTTTTTTGTCAACATTTCCAATACTTGCTAAAACGAACTTTAGATGTGATGTAGCATCTGAATCACTCATCTCTCCATCCTGGCTTTTCTCCAGATCACTCCGAGTCACCATGCGACATCCAAGAGCTCCGAGGGCACCATGCGTGTAACAGACACATGTACCACCAGCCTCGCACACTCCTGCCTGCTAATCTGCATCATCGTTTTACACAAACACTATCCCTGCTCTGTACGACAAAGCCAACTTCCACTTCACTGTAAACATGACTGCAGCTATTGTTCTTGCTGCCCTGCTTGAGACGCCAAAGAAAAGAGCACCCAACCCACAACGCAGGGACCTGGCAACGCCAGACAGGAGCGACAGCCCCAGATGCACTGGCCTCACCAGCAAACATGATTCTCTTTACCAGGCTTTGACCGGACGCGATGCTCATTTTTGTAACGTGTAGACTCCGAGTTAATGAGTCGAGTTAACCTCAAGCGGCTTTGTCCTTCGAGGTGTTTCATCATGTGGGCAGCGTTGGCCACTGGAATAGCCCAAGGTCACACATTTGAGCTGCTTTTCTCAAAGAGGACACCAGCGTCTGTCTGGTCACAAGCGGTTTTTGGTCATTTTTTTGTTTTAAAAAGGGGGTTTTAAGACACTTTGCCTCAAGACATTTTCTTGGAGCATCCTTGGAGCTCCTTCACGACCAGGGTATCAACAAGCCACTTCCCTGCACAGAGAAGAGTCAGATTGAAACAGATTTAAGTTTTTGGTAAGATCACAAAAAAACAAAACTCCAGAGACACCAATATCCTGTCAAACAGGTGATTTGGGAAGATTTGTTGCATTTCCTTTTAAACAGACTTCAAAACACAGACCTCGGGGGTGGGATTCTCCTTTGAGCTTTTACGTTGTATTGTCTCGAACGTGAGAAAAGGCCACGTCTGAGACCATGGGGAGAACTAAAGCCACGGCCCTTTCTTTCTGAAGAAATGCCTGGATCAAGTAGCAGGGCTTCCCTCTGCCCCCTGGACGCAGCAAATCAGTCACAAAGGGAGAAACTGAGAGGGGGGAGGTTTCAGAAGCAGAGGCCTGAGAACCTTGGTTTAGAAACAGTCGACTGGATAAAGGCATGTGTGGGAGCAGTGCCTACATCCTACCTACACCCTCCCCACGCCTGTAAGAGGCGGGTCGCCCCCATACATGCTCTGTCCAGGTCCTGCAACTTGGGCACCATGCCAAGTGGTCAGCTGGTATCCATGAGCTTGTGGGCACGCTTCAGTATATGGGGGGGGGGGAGGCAGGGGCTGTCAGGAGGACTGCAGCTGCCAGGGTCAGCCGCAGTCTGTTCTGGGTGAATGTGCTCTGGGCCATAAGTCTGGGATGCCTAGGAGTGCTACCCCCAATTTGCCCGCCCCCTACATGACCCCTGGCTGAACTGTACTAAGCCAAATGGGTGGGTGGGTGGTGTGTCACTGACGCTCTTTAGGGAAAAACCAAGCCAAAAAAAAAGTACAACTTCGGCATTATTCGGACAGTAAGGCATGAGCGGGCTGGGCGAGGCAGCCACCACATCTCGCCTTCAGCCACTCGCAAAGAGCACCAGCTGCCGCTTGAGTATCGAAATGCTTCTCCCGCAGCAAGATTTTTGGATGTGCTCGGACGTTGATGCAAGCCTCGGACAGGAGCCAGCCTTTCGACATGGTGATGATTCAGCCAATAAGGACACGACTCCCATGATGCACTGCGAGGTGCCACCTCTGGGCCCCCACCCTCCCATGAACAGGTCACAGTAAGGGTGCGTGCAGGATGACAAAACTAAGAGGGCCCCACCCTCCTAAAAACAGGTCAGAGTAGGGGTGCGTGCAGGAACCAGAAGACGGTAGATTCTGTGGTAACACAACCTCCACGGTTGTATAAATGGCTAAAAGAAATCATACAAGAACCTTTGACAACTTCCTCCATGGGGGAAATAAAATTTGTCAAGATGAAAGACTAATATGGGCTGTCGCCAAACTACCAATCACAGGACTCATGAGAAATCCACTTATAATTAACAACATCCAACTGGCAATCAGAGGGCTTGTTACTTAAAGAAGACTGACCACTTCTAAATTGCCAGTGAGAACCCTTGTTAATTGCAGAAGCACTTTACCAGTTCCAGACAGCCAATCAGAGGACTGGATTGCTTACAGAAGCTTTCTTGTCCTGGTTACAAACAGCAGGGTTCAGATATGGAAGACTCAGGTTCAGAAAGTACAAATCCAGACCAAGATTTTGTTTCAACCAGCCAGGTGTGTATTCTGTGACTGTGACTTTTTATACTCAACTGGTTGGTTGAAATAAAACCTTGGTCTGGATTTATATTTTCTGGACCTGAACTGTCCACCTCTGGCGTGGTTATAGAGAACTGCTTTACTTACAGGTTGAATTGTCCTGCATCTGGATGACACACTTGGCGCTGCGACTGGTCTCGCGGGAGTTGAAGGGCCGCACCCTCACCGCCACCTTCACAGATGAGGCTGCCATCTTCCTCATTAAGGGATGGGGGAGGGAGTCAGACCTGAGTGAGGAAAAGAAAACAGTAGACTTACCATCTCCATTATAAGAGTGGACGTCCCTACATGGATTTCAGAAGCTCTGGGATGGTGTAAGTCACCACCAGACGCTCAAACGAGTCTCCCTCCGGGATGTAACCGTTTTAAAGTCTGCTACGTTTGTTCATTCAACAGGACACAGTTGTGACCCAAATGGCTGATAGCAGGTGATGTACTTCGACAGCTGGTGTCTGACGAGTCTTATCTCTGCCTGAACTTTACAGCGGCATTTCATGTATTGTGGCCATAAACGCCTGATCAGCAGAATCGAAACTGCCCATCTGCTACAAGCTGGCTTTCCTAACTTTCAGTTCTATTACGGCAATGAAAGCAGGCAGAACTGCACTCTCAATGGCCGCAGTAACTTCCAGAACACTTTCTGAAAAACCAGTGAGTGACGATTAGGTCCATAAACTCGGAGCAGGGGGATCTGACTTTCAGTGGAACGAGAACTTGGTGTTTTGTTGCTCCACCTCCTACATTTCCTACAGAATAAAGGGCACCTTGGAAACTGGAAGGTGACCCAAGTGACCTTTGACCTGAACTACACCAGCCCCATGAGTGATTGATTCACATTTCTGTCTGGCGGAATACCCACAATGCAGAGTGTCGCCACGCTCCCTCCCCTCCCCCACCAGCTTGTTCTTCTCTGGCTACAGCAGAGCTTTGCTTTGCAAGACGACAACAGGAGGATTGTGTGTCTACAGGGCTACAATTCAGGGAGGAGGATTAAATGAGACATTAAAGCAAATTCCCCATTGCCATGGTAACACAGGAGGTACTCCAGGAGTTTGCTGTTCATGGCTGGCACCTTGCACCAATGCAGTTTGCCGTTGAAGCCAAACAGCTTTGCGGGTCATACTCTCTCAGGTAAAGCCAAACCGAGGAAGAACGCCAGCTAACCCCAGCTTTAATACAAAGATGTAGGGGTAAAGCGACCACTGACAAATAATTCACCAGTTGTTTGGAAGGTGCTAATTATTCTATTAGACAGCAGGACTGAAACCCTAGACCCTTTGAACCAGCATCATGGCAACTGAGACTTTCGTTAAGAGAGTGACTGTGGTACCCAGAGGTCTCTGCCGACAGGATGTGTTTGAGATGTAGCAGTGTTAACATTGCAGCATGAACTCCACAAAACCCCACACACACACCAAACCGGTTTAATCAGTTTGGTGAAATGGAAGAGCTCCAGTTTCAAGATACTGGAAGAACCCTGTCTCGGGCTGTGCCTTGGGGGCCTGATTCCATGGAGTGGTGAAGCTAACTTTCGTCAGGAACAAAGAAAGTTGCTGTTGACTTGCAGTATTCAGTGTGAGCTCTACCGTAATAGCTAGGGACCACTCCCCATCCCCGACACAGAGGAACAGAGGCTGTACGAACGAGGATGGGGCAAAATGATAATGGTCTGGAGTAATACATCTGCCCCATATGTAGCAAGTACTTTCCACGCCAAACTGCTAATGGCAGGAGGTTCCACAGAAGTCATCGGGGAAATGGTGCTTAAAAGTACAGTCCAGACTCAGAGATTACAGACACTGACAATTTTAAGGGGACCCCTGCAAATCCCCATACCACAAGTGACATACAGGGATATGGTTCATTTGGAACTCAAGCAGAATAAAAGGCAAGGTTTGCGATCCTCTACCACGATCCAAAAGCAAGCGGCCCCTTTAAACCTGAGAGCACAGGTGCACCTGTGAAAAACAGGTACCTCCAACATGCGAGGCGTACAGGTGGAGAAGCTGGCAGGCAGCCAGCGCGGCGGAGACAGGGCACCACAGGATACATGGATAATCCCTGATGAATGAGAGCCAGACTGTGCAAGTATGCACACGAGTGGTCCCTGCTGATCAGACGCCGAGGGGTGCAGGAGTGCTCACATGTGCCCCGATAGATGCGATTCATCAGTCAGCACACACTAAACACAGAGTATTGCCACCTAGTCACCTCTAATCAGACAAGTCCAAGGCAGTCATTTCGCACACATCAAAAAGTAGAACGCTTAACTGCTAATGAGCACAGACACTAAACTGGCACAGCGTGACAAACACCAAACTACCAACAGATTCCTCGTACACTACACTCAAAAGATCTCAGTCATTGCATTCCATGCCAGCACTGAGAACTGCAAGCAGTACAACCCATCCAAACTGACCTTGTGCACAAAACGACTGATAAAGTATGCAATGTTTCCAGACAAAATGGGGGGGGGAAATAGTGTGGCTCAGTGGGCTAATCCTCCGTGCCTGTGATTAGGAGGTTGCTGGTTTGAGCTCAGCCTTGGCACATCTGCGGCTCCTTGAGCAAGGCCCTTAACCTGGGAGCTGCTATGGGTGGCTGCCCTTCGCGGCCAGCTTGCTCTCACCTACGGAGGGCAAGCTGGGGGAGGCGTGAAGTGAATTTCCCCATGGGGATCAATAAAGTATCAAGCACTGGGGAAACGCTACAAAACACACCGTCGCTCTCGCGGTTCAGGCATAGCATTTATCTAGGCAACATGAAGACGCAGAGAAATCACTTGCATAAATGATAAATCCTTTGCCATTTGCACAAGCACAGGCCAGCCAGTGTGCGGGTTAAGGGCCTGACTCAAGGCCCATAGACATGTGCCTGTTTTACTGAAGCCAGGGCTTGAACCGGCAATCTTCCAATTAAGGGCACAGGGACTGAGCCACTCACCGCATCTGGTCTTAGAAACAAAGGAAGCTGTTTGCTAAACCCTTTTTTTTTTTTTTAAAAGTGCTGCGTGCCTCAGCTCAAGCAATGTGGTAAATGTCTAACATGGCTGTTTAAGTGCATAACACACACCCCAGTAATCATCCTCATGCAAAAAGGGAAAATAAATAAATAAAAGCAGGCACAACCGGCTGTAAACCTGGAAAGCTGTTGGCTGTTTCACCCCAAGCCATCGTGAACCGCATTCCACCCAAAAGTGAAGCTGACGCAACACAAGTGTGTCAACCTGCCCCTTTTCGTTCGCGCAAAGGTGTCAAAAATTGCTCCCCATTCGTCCCGAGCAGCGCCAGCGTCCTGTTGTCGCAGGCGCAGCACCTGAGCTTCGGCGTGATGTTCCTGCATAGCTGTGATTCCTTGGCAGTGACGTAATGACCCCAGGACGCCAGCCGAGACTCCTGCTTCCCCACCTCGGAGCCCCACTTCCCCGAAAAGCCGCTTTTCCGCAGCCCATTCTGCGAATCACAAGAGGCATGTCCTGTTTGAAGCCGGAGACGGCACTGAACAAAGGGACACGGACTGGTCTGGTTCCCCTTCCGTACCCCCTAGCCCTCATTTTTATTGGGTCGGTCAGTACCGATTACTGAGGCACCAGATACACTTTTAAGACAAATGGGGGCCCAAATAATGCTAAACAATAATGGCTCATAGTCACGTTAAAAGAACTACCAAAGTGAGAGAGATGATCTGAATAACAGCCATGACGACACGGGGCCGAAAACGGCAGGCAGACAACTCGATGGATATCCAATGACCCTGGTTGCTCATGAGGGCACACGGAACCATAACCCGACAAAGTTGGGTGCCAAGAGATTCTGCGAACGAGCTGGACCCTCGGGAAGGTTACTTGAGACAAATCATCATCTACACCTATACCTTGACAACGCAACCAGATTAAGCACCAGCTCTTCTTTCCCTCATGCGACTGGTCGATTACTACATTTTCAATAAACTCCCCAGGGCATGGCAGGCTAGCTTACAATGGACTTCAGACTGCCCCCCCACCCCACCCCCACAGCCCACTAAAGTAAGGTGTCAGGCTGTGCAAGGCGATGGGCCTGCCGGAGAACAGTGACATCTGACACCAAAAGGAACACCCAATGAGACTCCCATAAAGGCAGATAAATGTATGGCCGATACCTGTATTGTGTGCAGGGGTGCTGGAAAGAGGCGAAAAATGATTTCAGGGACCTCTGAGCGACAGGGACCTTAAAAAAAATTGGATTTCTCTGGTTTGGGGGTCCAACATGATATGCTTTCATGGGGTCCAAAAAATCACTAGTGGCACTCCTGTGTGTGGGCGTGTGTAAGTAAAACACAAGTCCCTAGCCATGTGTACATCTGCTACTGGAGACCAGGCCGGATAGAACCAAACTACACCTTTACATGGGCTCAACGGCCCCAGGCAAAAGCAATTTGCCAAGCCTTGTGAGATTCCTGTAACCAATGTGCCAAATTCCCCGGCATAAGCTGGGTATAACCATCACCACCCAAAAGAGAGGAATGAGCTGTTTCAAGCTTTATCGCCCATTTTTTGAAGCAGTGCCTTCTCCCGTATAACAAATCGCGTATAGTAAAGCGGACGTAGTGTACTCGGAAAGAGTGCATAAGGTCACTCTTTGACGCGCCCGTCTCACGCCAGGCAGACAGAGGGGTTCTGGAGTTGATTCGTCGGGCATGGCTGAAGTCGACTTTGATGAGACAGGACGGCTGGCAGGCCATCGCCCAGAGAGAGTGAGAGAGCACGCACGCTGGCAATTCGGCTGGAGCGAGAGGCACGAAGTCATGCGCGGTGTGTGTTCCATGTTGAACCGTAAACAAAGTGCCGAGAGGGGGGCGAGAAGGGGGGGGTAGGGAGGCTAAAGCAGCACAGCGGTTTTTTTACCCAGCTTCGCCTCTCCTGTTATGTGCGAAACCCCCTCCTTACCTCCTCCCCTCCACCAGCTGCCATTCCTCAGTGTGAAATGGAATGAGTACCATCAGTTTAATCAATGCAGTAACTGATCAAAGTACGGACAGGAGGTAGGCTTGCTGAACGCTAGAGAAGACGGCTACAGTTTCCGTCATTTCAGCCCCAGCCATGGCATTCTGCTTTGTTTTTTAAAGATTAGGCTCACACAGAGATTTAAAGATTTCTGCCTCGAATGCGAGTATTAGCTTGGAATGCAGACGGTATGACTGTACCTCCCAGACACTGGTTAAATGTCCAACCCCTGGTATGTGGCCTAGCGAAAGAGAACAAACATCATCTGATTATGTCTGTTTGGTCCACGTCGCAGTGATCCACCTCAGCCAAGTATGGCAGCTAAAATGGCTGTCCGGCACGAAGCCCTCCCCGACACCAGGAGGCGCTGCAGATCCACAAACACGGCAGGAAGGCGATATAAACCCCTCGTCACTCAGACCACTGACTCGGCAGAAGACGACCTGGTGTTAGCTGATGATATCACTGCTCCCGCTAAAGGCTAAGGGGGAGGCTTGGTGGGAATGGGACAGGAATGGGGCACCAGCTTGTAACGCAAACCCCCTCCCACAGACAGACCAACACACACCACCCCAAACTGTCATTTCCTCATGCAGGTCCCTCCAGGTGTGGAACACACGAAAGGATTTCAGAGGGTGTAATTTTCTCTCATCTCCGCCATCCGATCAGGGCTTGGCCAGCCCACAAACGCTCTGCTCAGACGCTAATCACACCCTCGGCACACCTGACCATACTCCTGTCGACACCTTCTCTAAAGATCTCCCTCACTTTTCCCAGCATTCGCTGATGCTTCCTGCATAATGGGCAGTGGACTAAATATCGAGAGATGCCGCGGGTTCACAACGCCGCCCGCAGACCATTTCGGCAGAGAGATCAGACGTCCTTAAGAGCAGACGAGACTGTGAGGCTCCCGGGGTCACTTAGCTATCCACCGTCACAGCCGAGTTCTACCCATCAACCAGAGAATAAGACTCAACGCAGTCATGCTATCGGTGCACAACCTGTGAAAATGGTCAGGCTGAAACGGTAATGCTTACAGTATGACATCACGTCCTTCAGGTGAACACACAACGCGTGCAAATAACACCAGCGCCATGTGTCTTGCAGCCAACAACAGAAAATTCCTGACAAATTGAACGGAGCCCCAGTTAAGGTTTAGCGTGCAGAAGGAAAGGAGATTACCCATATGTTTGTGTGGAAGAACAGTAGCTGTTTGTTACAGTGACACGTGCTTACTGAGAACCTGGTTTAACCCCAAGTTAACCAACAGTACAAGGTTCTAATGAGAAACAAGTTTGTAACCCACTATGGGTCTCATAGCCAGACTTGCCCCATCCCTAAGCATAATGCAACTTCACAGACCTTTTCCCATGCGACTTCAAAGAAGCCAAAGCAAAACATCCGTGACTCTAGAACTGGCTCTCCTCGTCAGCCCTGAGCATCTATAAATCGACTGAAACCTTAAAGGGAACTTTTTTCGCCGTGTCGGCTCCTGCCGGCATTAAAAGCAGAATATGAAATGCTACCACATTCCTCAAATACGCTGCAACCCACAGGCGGAAGACTTCATTAAGTAGCAAACAAGACATTAGGGAGGCTGCCATGCGACAAAAGGAGGTGACCACAATCCCCAAAGCCAGAAAAATATAGGGACAAAACAAATGATTTTACCAAGCTCTATGCTGTAACTCGTGTTGAAGCGTTCCAGTGTGGCCATTACGGAAACCATGAACTTAGATGTTTAGCTCCAAAGAGCCCTGGAGTACACGAAGAGCCATCTAAAGATATTACAAGAAGGTCAGTCCATCCAAAGAAAGAGGCCACCTTTTGTTTAGTATCGTGATGCTGAAAAAGGATTATTCACATATGCCAGAGTACTGAAGATGTCACCAAACTCGAGCTACATATTCAACAAGAAAGACCATCACATGATTCTCATTTCCAACAATCTCCACATGGCCCGTCTGCAGTTACCGAGAGACAAAAGGGCACAACATAATTTTCTATTACTGTGGAATTTCCCTCCACAGATGAGGAGCTTAAATATTTAGCAATAACATCAGCACAGTGAGAGCTGATGCAGGAACCTATTAAACAAGAATGAAGGCCAAGTGTTACCCCCAGGACTGCTGCACACCCCCCCCCCCCTTCCTGTCAGAGGCCTTGCTTGCTTTGACTACATGCCGGGGGTCAGCTCACAGAGCAACTCTGGGATGTTTTGACGGTGCACGTTTGCAAGGGTATGGGCTGTATGCGGCAAGGAGGTCAATGCCGAAGCCAGGTTGCTTGGCTGCTGATAAGCAACCAGGAAGAAGAGATGGAGTTTGAGCAACACACACACACACACACGGACCAGACACGGTCAATAAAAAAAAATGCATACACGGAAATACTATGATTATTCTGTCGATGCACAAACTTCTAAGTGAAAAAGGTGCCAAAACACTACTGGAAGGTGTCATTTGGAAGCCATGGAATAATTTCACATTAAATTTGTTTAGCAGATGCTTCTGTCCAGAGCACTGTACTATTGAAAAATCAGGGTCAGCCATCCCTGGAGCAACTGGGGTTGAGTCTTGCTCAAAGGCCCCAAAAGTGAAACTCTGCCAACCCTGGAATTTGAACCAGCGTCCTTTCGATCACAGGCACAATGTTTGGGGCGGGGAGGGGGGGGGGCACAATCTGTATCCATGGGAATCTGAAAAGGCCTCCTAGTCACCCAGAATGCATCAGCTGGTTACTCTGCAGAAAGGAAACCATCAAATAAACAACCACATATGTAAAAACACCCCCCAAGAAAGAATGAGGGCCTTTAGCTATATGGTACTGGTTTCTAACCAGACTGGCCGCTTCGTGACACCTGACAGCAGACCAAAGAGTCGCCACGCATCTGTTTCCGAGTTCACACACATACCGTCCGGAGGGACAATTCGACATCGCAGCGCCAACATGCCAAGCAGGCCAGGGGTCTTTCTTCAAAATAATACCCCCCCCCCCAAACACTGAGTGCACAATTTCCAATTTCGCACAGCTGGTACAAGATTTCACAGATTTAATCTTGTCTCTGCATTACATTAACTGTGCATTACCTGCGATACCTGTGCAACAAAGGGAAAAAAAACCTGCCTGTACCACCCCCCCCCCTCCCCCAACCAACCAAACATGTACACTTTCATCAGGCTGGGTGTTTCCAGCCTCACTGTACTCAGCTGCCAGGTCGTCGAGAGGCCACTCATTGTGTGGTAACTTTTACCTTCACAAAAGATGCATCTTCCTATTCCTCCACCCTCCACCGAGACTGTCGGGAGACTTCGCGGAATGCCGTTTAATTTTCTGAATTATGCCACCACCGAGGTTATTAAACAAAACACTAACTACTATTATGTGTGCAGCACCCAGCCGGGTGTAAGTGTCACTCTCTCTCACAAAAGACCAAACTGAGGAGAACAAACAGGCTGCCAATTCATTCCTCAATAAATAAAACCATATTTTTACTGCATGATAGCAGCTCAGGTGTGGAAAAACTGGCCGACTTAAATACAAGTAGGAAAAACTGATATCGTTCAGCAAATTCCACCCCAGCCAAAGACATTTTTGGGTTTCCCCTCGTTTAACACACCTGATTCAACTTCTCTGCTATTTACATCCATTTCTTGTCTGGTGTGGTGGGGAAGGGAGAGAACCAAGCTGTCCAGGACTTGAGTTGGAGACCCCTGTAGTACCGCATCGTGCCAAAAAGAGGGAACGCACCAGGCAGAATTCTGTTTACATGAGGGCAGTTTTAAGGTATTAGTTCTTTTCTAAGTCGTCCATCTGCCTGTATCCTGGCGGCAGGGGCTGCTGTTGGCCTCCCGTCTGGACGTCCTGCGTCCCACGTACAATTGGAAAGTCATCACGCTGCATACCTACACCCTCGGCTTCTGCTAAAGATAGCACCAGCGCCCCCCTCCCCCGGCTGTTCAGCGTAATCCGCAAAACACAGAGAAATGCCACGGCCGTCCCTAAACTTTGTCCCGGAACTTTTTTTCCCTTTCTAATGCGGTTTTTTTTTCCTGCAGCAAAATCATAACGGTGTCAGAAAAACAGAGGGATTTCATTAAAAGAAACGGGGCCCATAAAGGGAGGGGGTGTCACTTTCTCATCTGTGTCTCCTGACTGATGATCAGACATACAAGGGGGGGTGCGAGACCGGCCGGTCGGCTCAGCGGACCCTAATCATACCATCGCGAAACCGGCTGGGGTTGGGGGACCGGCGGCCAACCCGTCTGGATCACACCTCCCCCCACATCATAACAGCGGAAAGTTTTAAACTCTAAACCTGCTTAAAGAAATTCACGAGTCTTTACTCAATACTATGGAAAATTAAGTCTGGCTTATATGTAATTACATTACACAAAAACTACACACAAATAAAAATTATGTACTTAAATAAAATCAGCTAAAACCACTCACCGCTTTTTGGGATGAGTTTCCTTCCTCTCAGTGCGGTTTAACAGTCCGCATTGTTGCTCAGGGAATCACTCGCCGAAATGTCCTTACGTTATAATAAAAGTTTAACCCGCTGCTCCTCCGATCGAGCCCAATACCGGTCCGTCTCTTTTCTGGGCCGGAAAAATGCCTGGGACCACAGCTATCTGTCTGGGGGGGTGGAAAAAAGTTTCATGGGGGCGCTGGCTGTGTCGTTTTTTTTTTTTTTTTTTTAAAAAAAATATATATAGGTAAAATAAGGAATTAGAAACTAAAACCTGATCTGGCAGAAAACTTTGAAGCGGATACTTTTGTTAACGCGCACAATTTAAAACAACATCAGAACCGGAACCGATGAAAAGTTGACCGACGGCCCAGAAAAGGATTCGGGCCGGGCGGAGGAGAACCCAAACTTCAATCCCCTCTCCGGACAGGCAGCGCAGGTGACCTTTACTCCTCCGCAAGACTGGGGGAAAAGTACGTTCCGGCAGACGACGGCGATGTCTCGTCGTTTCTTTTGTTTTTAAAAAAGGGAGAAAAAGTAAATAAAGAAAAATAAAAGAAGAGTTAGCAGCAGCGGCGGCCGCGGTCTCTGCGTGCGGCCCGTCGCTCTCCCTCGCGCCCCCCCTATGCGGTCCCAGCGGCTCGAGCCGGTCGCCATCTCCCGCCTGACGTCACGGCAGCCGGCCCAGACGGGAGGATTTTAAAGGGCCAATGTCGCTTCCTTTGGGACAACTTCAGGGACAACTGGGGAGGGGGGATCGATCCTATTTCATTGCCCCCAGTCAAAACACACACAACACACAGAAAAAAATAGTATAACATCACAGCTCTGTTTCTGTAACGGTTATAAGATTTTTGCCAAATGATGGTGTAGAACAGGTCAGCACAAGTCCTGAATGTGTTAGAATTAAAGTTCCCACTTTAAAGCTGTTCAGGTGCAATTCTAGCCTGCTTTTCTGAGCAATCCCATGATATTTCTGCAGGAATTATATTGGATCACTGAGCTATGATTTTAACAATGCACTAAAACACTAAAATGATAACCGAGATCTACATCATAACCTGTTTTAGGACTTCCTACAAGGCTATATAACACCTATAATCATCTATGACTATACTGCGCTTGTTTTTTGTGCTGTAGGAGTAGATTTACAGTGGGTATTGGGATATACCAGGCTCAGTGTGTTACACTGTACTGCATTACATTTACTTACAAAATTTAGAACGAAATGCAAGGTTCTGATGATATGTCTTACACCGTCACCCATGGCATCAATGAAACAAAAGTGCAACTTCCCTGGTACTATTTGGAATTACTGTAAAATTTAACTACTCCAATATTTATATACTTCCACCTTGTATATACATATGCATCCAGAGGCACTCAATATTTTATTCGGTTATATTAATGCTTGTATTTTTATTTTGTTTTGTGTGTGTGGCTTAATAAGCAGAGCATACGTATGCGTGGAATCGTTATTATACTGTATGTACATGTACTATTCAGGGGACACAGTAAATTTCGTTGTATATCTGTGCAATGACAGTTAAATATATTCTATTCTGTTGTATTGTATTGTATTGTATGTGTGAATGGTACATTAACTGCGCGTCTTAGAGCAAATGCATGGCCGCGCAGAGCATGCAGAGGAAGCAGGGCGCTTCCTGATCCTGCCGTTAGTTCGCCTTTTCTCCGAGGCAGGATAACAGTGCGTATCCCAGAAATATAGAACTAATAACCCTAATCCTAACCCTAACCCTAACCCCACCCAGACACACACCAACCCCGAAACCTGGACTGCGTTTTTACTTTCATGGACAAACATCACTGGCTGCTGTCAGTTTCGTATTGGACTCGTTTTCAGAAAACAGCTCCTCGATTATTAAGTTTGACAGACAGTCTTTGATTTGAGATACTGTTACTTAGCATCGGTTTTCTGGTTCGTTATGACAGGAAAATAAATCAGTGTTTTTTTTTTCTCGTTGTTTGGCACCAAAATATCAAGACTACTGTAACGCCTTTGTTTTTGACAGGTAGTATTAACTTGTCATTGAGCTACATTTAAGTTAAGTCCTTTTAATCACTCAATTGAAATGAGTAACGCGTATACATCAAAATAAATTCATTATATTCAGGTGTATTTAGCAGTAATGCGCTAAAATATTGTTGAATAAAAACTGGCCCAGGACCAATTATTTGTCAATCGTCGTAGCGATATTATAGCTTCACAGCTACGTACTCTTTTAATAATTTGTATGTATGAATTTGAACTGACGTTCGTGTAAATGTATAATGTACGCGTATCCTTTTCCCTGGTTCAATATTTTGGTGTAATAGCTCGGAAAATGTGGTTAACTTAGTAAATATATAAGTGAATACACAGTAAGTCATTGCTTTTGTAGCAAGCTAGCTAAGACTAGCCGCCTATGCAGAAAATAACAGTCACGGTGTCAATGTAGGAACCAGCCAGGGAAATCAAGCAGATTGAAAAAATAATTAGATTGTAACTTACTTAATTAGCTTCTTTATTGGTTGTAAGTATAAATAATTTTAAAGGAAGCAGACCGTTTTCTGAATACTGACGGGCTAACCGCGACTGCTAATCGGGCCTTGGACACGGAAGACATATTGATGTCTTCATTCACCTCATTTATCTATCATTTATCTATCTATCATTTATCTATCATTTATATATCCTTTATCTCTCCATCTCATAGCTGCTTATCCTGACCAGAGGTGAATAGTTCAGATCTGGAAAGTAAAAATACAGACTAAGTTTTTGTTTCAACCATCCAGTTGAGCATGCCAGTTGAGTACTCTCTGACTGTAACTCTTCATGCTCAACTGGTTGGTTTAAACACAATTATGGTCTGGATTTTTACTTTCTGGACCTGGACTCTCCACCTCTGATCCTGACCAGGGCCTGGAGTTCATCTCAGGCAGCCCAGTACACAAAGTTGGGGTCCATCATAGGGCACATCACACACACATACGGTCACACACTTTTATAGGCCCATTCCATCTACACCCTTACATCGTGTGCTCTGCGTTTGAGAGCCACTGGAGCTGAATTCAAAATTTTTCCTGGTTTAATCATCTCCAGGACTGATTAACTCCTTAATTCTGTAATGAATTTCTGAAACACAGTTTACCAAGAATCCTGAGGGATTTATGTACTTACATTAGTTAATTAGCTAATTTATTATTATTTTTCTGTACTCTGGGATCTTGTATCTTTTAATTTCAGGACTGGCACGCACAAATAAATGGCTATGGACCCAAGTCATTTGGCCAAACTGAGAATGTTACCTCTTATGACCCAAGGAGCACAGATGACCAACGATGATACCGACAATGACCAATTTCTATCATTTGCAAAGTGAGTAACAAAACATATTTTATCTTAAGCTGCTGTTACCAAAACATGCACACATGACATATATACAAGTGACTAGACTTGACATTATTGATCCACTTGGGGGGGGGGGGGGGTTCCTTCAATCCAGTGGCAGGCATACAGATATAAAGAAAATAAGAAAAATATAGTTACAGTAAGGAAAAGGGCATAAAAATGTATATAAAAAGAGTACAGAGCAGATGGACATTATGTTATGCATCCATATTAGACAGTGAAACACTATGAACATCATGTGAATCAAATACATTATGTACATATAGCAGGAGTACAACTGAATTTGTGCAGAGTTCATTAAGTGCAAGCAACGTATTGGAGATGATACCACAAAAAATGTTTGAGATTACTGACTGTTGTTGGGCCTTGGATTTGAGATGTTAAACGGGTGAATTATATTAATATTCTGTACATCCTGAGTGATTTCTTTAGTAATATCCAGCTTTATAAATTATGTAATAGTTGAAATAGCAAAACTGTTGTATTATTACAGGCGAAAAGGCTAATGACGTTAGCAGCTAGTTATCAGATATGACAGTGCAACCTTTCTGTAATAAATTAAGATGATCTTTTTGCTGGGGTTCTTGGCTTTCCCTTCAGAAGGTCCCGTACAGTGTGGCGGAGCTATGAGACGGACACGCCCTTCATGCCAGCTCCATCCTGGAGGCGTTATCCCCCAGTTCATGATCTGTCGGACATGAGGTTTTCCGTTCTTCTCAGTGACAGGCTAATCTGAACTCACTGCCAGCACATGTTACAGCCAGAGGCGAACTGAGAGACACGGGTGGCCATTTGAAGCTGTGGTGACATTTGTGGAATGTTCTCGCGCTCGACGATCACCCTGTAGCACTTTAGCCATCGCAGTAACTAACGTATAATTCCACCGTCACACCCAGGGGGACCGAGTCGCACACGGGCTAAAATCACCACTTAGTTAAATATGAGTTTGCATAACAAACCATCACAATCGCAGTGCGAGATTTTCTTAACACCAACACTGACTTACAGTAACTCGACACAAACTTGCATGTTAATATGAGAGGCCTTTGGTGCTTTTGTTAAAGACAGCGGGATTCCTGAAGCTGAGTAAAATGAATAAGAGCCCCTTTATAACCAATCCGGTGCTGTAATTGCAAGAAATGGCACGTTGAGTTCTCAGAATTCAAACTCATATAACAGTGGTCGTTACAAGAATGTCAGTAAAGTTAAAAATCTATAAGTATTGTTGTGGGAATGTTATTTCCCTTCCCCCCCCCCCCAGAGTTCTTTTGCTGTTGCCATTGGTTACTGAAGGCTGCTTTCACTGTTGCTGGGATAGCAGAATCTAGCTGACAAATACACTTTCCTTTTTACTGTTTGCATGTCTGTCATTGCACACATGCATTCACACGTTCACATAACCTCTGCCCTCATCATTCCACAGCCAACGGCCTGCCGTACAGCACTTCCCTCATAATTTTCCCGTGACAGAAAACTACATGGATACGTCCGCAGGAATGGTAGGTACCGCGCTGGACGGTAGACCCACGGACTTTGGCGTCATGCTAAACGCCACCGGCATTTAGCTAGCATGTGAGAAACCTCGTCTTAAAAGACGATTCGCAAGTTCTGACCGCGGGGGGGGAATGTCGTGTACTTTTCACATTGCTCATCACAGCTTCTAAAGTACATGTGTATAGAACAGAGCAGTACTGGAAATAGGAGATTGACTCTTTTATGTTTTCAGTACTTATTCTTGCCTGAGGTCCTTATAAGCGCTGAGGCATTACAGAACAGACCAGAACGAACACCTACCCAAAATTACTCAGCTCGCGTTCTTCCTGCAATGATACTGCATATGAATGTCAGAGACTTCAAGATCAATCTAATAATAGACGGACAACATTTTATTCTTTCGGTATTTCTTACTTAATATACTTCGCATGATGCGTTTGTCATTTTTTTCCCCCTTCTTTTTTTCTTTTTCCTTTTTGAAGTTGTACTCCGACACCCATACAAGACCAGTAGGGGTAGGGAAAGACAAGCTCCACGCTCATTTAACGGAGAATGGATCAATGTAATAATGACGGTTTCTGTGAAAGTTTAGCCTAATTGTCCAATGGAAGCCTTCGCTTGAATTGCACACCTGCGTAGAGAGATCAGTTAAAAATCCATTAAGGTCCAGGAATAAACTATTTATTTCGATGTCTATTAGGGATTCTTGAACATCACAGGAGTCCTTTATATAACTTATGATCTTGTACGTTGGTTATGGTTTTTAGTTTTAGTCGTAGTCGGCTGCTCAGAATTGTCATTTTGTCTAGCTGGTGTCTGCATCTACTCCATAGAAGTAACATGAGTCCCCCCCCCCCCCCAATAGGCATGCAGTAACATCATGCCGTCTTTTGTCACGCAGGCAGGGTGCGCTGTGTCCTCAAAGCCCCTCTCGGGACAGAGGCTGCCTCAGGCTCCGGAAAAACTGCCCACGCCCAGGGAGCTGATGGGCCAGCGGAGGAGGGGCGGGAGGCGGGAAGGGGTGGGGGGGTCGACGGGAGGCGACGTCGCACAGCACAAGGCCGAATCAGTGCTGCAGCACATCAGGGACTTGAAGAAGCGGCAGAGCGCCATCGACAAGTAAGCTGGGGAGGACGAGGGCACCCCCTTTAGGAGGGGCAGAGTATGGCAGGCCACAGGCACCTAAAAGGCAGCAGTGATGATGCATAAACCAAGAAACACTGCCAAGGCACCATGGCACACAGGGCAGCAGAAAACAAATTTAATCAATTCAATTATATTAAAAAAATTTCAGTAGCACAGCGAATCTGCCTGCTAACAAACTAGCTGGTGTCCATTTCACAAGAAAAGCAGTGAAATGATCAAACTGATGTAAATAACTGTCACAGAATGTAAGCAGATATATTTCTTCTGTTTTTTTAATCATTCTTTTACGCTCCCTAATCAAATGGTGCCCTGGGTGATCGCCGATGTCGCCTGTAGAGCGGACCGGTCCTGCATGGCGCATTAATATTATGTTGCATCTCTCTGACTAAACATAAAAACACTAAAATGATTTTAATAGAGCAGAATTAATCCTCGGAATAATATCAGATGTTACATTCAGGTCGGTACATGTGCTGGGATGTGTCAGTGACAACATTCACTTCATCACATGGACAGTTAGGGAGAATCGTTTCATACATGGGCGGATGAGTTTTCACCCATAATTGTCCTGTCAGAAAAACAAACAGCACTGGAGATGAGTCGCCTCTTATATATGGCACCGTGTGACCTTTTTTATCCCGCAGTTCGGCATGTGCATAACCCGTCAGCCGAAACCAGTGAGTGCTTCTCCCGCAGGCTGAAGACGGAGAAGTGGTGGAGCTCAACAAACTGCCAAGACAGCCAGGAGGACTCGTGCTGGGCGGCGGAGGGCTGTCCACTGCCCCCGATGACCAAATCAGCACTGCAGGCTGGGGGCACAGCACCGCCCCATTCTGATTCCCATGGGTCATGTGACCAAGAGGTGGGCACTGACTCACCAAATACATGGCGTGACTCACTGACAGTACGCTCTGACAGCTCACTTTTCTTTGGTGTTTCAGAATATTGTTAATGTCATTTGATAAATGTATTATTATTATTATTATTATTATTATTATTATTGACCGCCCTTTGAGGCTGTCCTGCTGCTTTCTGGGAACCCCTAGATTCCCTCTGTGATGCCTCTGCAGGTGACGTTTGGCACACGGTTAGAGAAGCTGAATCTTGCTCCAGGAGGAAACCCGATGATGTCATTCGCCATGACAACTGCGGATAAACCGGACCACCACAGTCGGAATATCCCATTCTGGCGTCGGTTTGGAGGAACTTGGTACAACATAGAGCAGTAACTCTTTTTAATACAGTATTATAAAACATAATTAATACATTGGCATATATAATACAGTTATCAAATTAAAGAAAAAACAGCTTTGTTTCAAAAGTGAAGCTACCTGTCATGTATGCTTTCTGTAAAATATTTTTTTTTTCTTAGATTTTGTAAGTTAGAGGGGAGGGACTTGATGCCATGGCAAAACTAATATCCGTAAAGCAATTCAGAGATAGAATTTAAATTTAACGCAGTTGTAATGCTTTGGACGGTAGAAGCGACGCAAAGACACGCTAGTCGATCTGAAGGCTAAACCTTTAGCCTAATTTGGGAGCAAGAAAACCGAAATGAGGAAGGCTGTTTATAAAGAGCATTTCCGTGTTACTCCTGTCACAACTATCTTACAATTATAAACAGCAATATATACCTACTTACCACTACAAAACTGACAATATTTAATTAAAGGCTCATTAAACGTGTTCGGCGCTCTTAAGATGCATGACCTTAATTAAAGCTACGGTTCTGATGTGGATACAAAAGCATTGCGGTTTTCAAATGAAAGCAGCATTGTTTTCGTACCGTCAGGATCTCGAATGAAAGAAGATATTGGTTCGCGTTCATCTCCTTTTACGGAAGTTTCGAATTAAAAAAAGGTTTGATAGAGTATTTCCTTGTATTTCCCCTGACACGCCTGACACCTACTGGCAGGACGAGGCAACACATTAAAAGTAATTATTTATCGTCGGCGGGGAATGTCTCCAGTGCCGGGGTTTGGTTTGGTAACACCTGGAAGCCTCAGCTGTCAGACACACATTAACGTTTATTCCACCTGTGACATAGTGTTCATTTATTAATTAAGGTCCTGACCCTTTCTTAACGCTGCAGTGTCACCGTGTCAAAGTTGTGTTTAAACTGTGTTGCTTTTTGCGATAAAATGATGCGAAGTCTCTTCACATTTTTTCTGCTGTAAAAAGGATTCACTTGTATGACACCCAGATTCGCATTACATGAACATATTCAGATTAAGCTATTTTGTTTTATTGGTTTGTTCTAATTGTATAACCTGTTACTCCATGTTTCTTTAATTTTAACCCGTTCTGGTGTATTTCACGGCAAATTGAGTTCAATTTAGCTAAAGATAAGCTATATTGCATTCGTCCAGCAGGGGAAACGAGTCCTGGAAAGAAAAGCGTATAAATCTTTTAATAATGAATAAAGAGGTTTCCGGATTAAGGCCTGAGACTTTTCTTGTGCGTTTATATTTGTATTCAGCCTGCGTTAATGACCCATTAACTCCACGAACATAGCATGTATGCATCCAGACAAATATATTAAAGTTATTTTTTTGTAATCTAATAGGCCTGTCCGTCTGTTAGGAATGTCTGAACAAAGTGCAATTTGCGAACATGTGAATGCATATTCCAAGATGAAAGCTTTTATTTCAAATTTCTGTCAAAAAATAAAATGCATTATAATTATTATCATTATTATTATTATTATTATTGCTGTTGTTTTTAATAATAGTAACAATAAATGTCGGAAGGGTTACAAGATGTCTATTGACATGCAGTCACCCCAGCGTAGAGCAGTAAGGAGTCCCTTTCACCGCACTCGTCTCTCTCTCTCTCTCTCTCTCTCTCTCTCCCTCGCTGTCACTTTGCGCGATGACGTCAGTCTCAGAAAGAAGATGGCGGCGTTTAAGAAGAGGGCGGAAGGTGAGGGCAGATTCGCTGGCTTTTTCTTACTGTCTTGCGATGTTTCATTTTTCGAAAAAAATTAATTATTAACCTGCCGCTGCGTCCATCCTCTCCGAGAGACCCGCTCGCTCTCTGCCTTTCTTGACAGACCCCCGTCGCCGTTCTTGCGCTGTGCTGGGGGTGGGGGGGGGACGGGACGGGACGGGACGGGACACATTTGACTGGTTAGCGCTGTCGGCTTCACCAACGTTAGCCAGCCGAGCACTGAGTCCGTATGACTGAAATATGCACGCCAGTGAGCCCGGGCTGCGCACCGGCTGCCAGTGGGGGGTGTGTTTGCATACCCCCGACTGCACACCTAGCCGCGCCCGCGGATCTGTCTGCACGTCCGACCGGTTCCCTGCGCACACTAAGCCGCGATGGGCTGCCGCCTGTCCGTGTCTAGCTTTGCTAAAATGGTCTCTCCCGGTTCCCTGCAAATGGGTAGATGGACCCCAGTTCTCGGCCGGCTGTGGGCTTTAGGGGGGCGGGCACTTGGGCCGACATCCCGGGCGTAATTTAAGGCTAGCAGTGGGGGCACGTTGGTTTAACACGCTCAGCTGTCTAGCTGGTTGCATTTTCACTTTTCACGCCCCCCCGCCCCCATGATGGCAAATCTCATGGCAACAGCTGGATGTTTACGTGCAAAACACTGCCAAGTTACTCCGAGGTGCAAGCAGTGCCCACCCGGCTTAGGTGAAGCTGACGGGGGGCGCGATCGCGCTGCACCGGGGAGGGGGGGGGGCAGGGTGTCGCGCGCCGCAGGACCCGTACAGTCGCCCATGAGCTGCGGTTTGTTTTCGGTCGCCACCGGACCCCCATTTTCTCTTTGCACAGAAGTGCACAGTAGGAGCATCCCCCCACCTCCAACATGAGTGTGCGCTCCGTGGCCCGGACGGACGGTTTCATTAGCCCGGAGTGCCTCCGTGTGCCTTTTCGGTGTCATCGTCTCTCCCGCTGAATTGAGCTAATTCGCTGGGGCCTCCGGATACCGTTTCAGCCCTGTCACACGAACCGCGCCGAACCTTCTGTACTCCTTGGCCACCATCGATTATTCATTGAAACACATCGGGAGAGGTCCGTATCGAAAGTATATGCCAAGGCGCGTGCGGGGGGGGGGGGGGGGGGGGGGGGGGGGGGGGGGGGGGGGGGGGGGCGGGGGGGGGGGGGGGGGGGGGG
>JAODJX010000066.1:184687-198398 GCA_026776945.1 Isichthys henryi
CCCCCCCCCCCCCGGCCGGGGGGGGGGCGGGGGGGGGGGGGGGGGGGGGGGGGCCCCCGGCGTTCTTTGCCAACTCTCTCCATGTCGCGCCTCTCAGGCTGTTGATGGTGTCAACGGGAGCGAAAATGAGGCGAGCCTGACAGATCCATTCATGAAAAGAGGGAGCCGGTAACAGCCCCTCAAAAAGAAAACTCACTCTATACTGAAATGAAGGCAACACATTCAAATACTACACAAACACAAAAGGCCAAAAATACTAAATAGAATGCTGACAATATCACTACATAGAGCTCAGGGGAAAAAAAAAAACATGAAAAGAAATCCCATATCCTACACTAACAAGACCAAAAAACAGAAAAAAAAAAAATCGCGCAAAACACACAAATTCATTTTTCAAAGGCACAGTCGCATGGGAACTACTTTTTAAGCCCTTAAATTATTCATAGGAACAGTCGCTTCGTTCGCGACGAGGTTTCTATATACTAAAATTAACATAGTAAAACTGTGTTCCGCCATGTTGCAAATGTAATCTGAAGTTTGACTTTCGTAAAAAAAAAAAAAAAAAATTCTCCCGTCGACCGTGATTTATGATATACGTGCATATATCTATTAAAGTATAAGGGAAAATCGCACTCTGTCTTGGGGTTTTATTTTTGCACGGATACAGGCAATTTATTAAACCGTAGGCCTATATGGAAAAGCGGAGGGGGACCGACTGACCACGAGTCGCCGAAACGAGGTCCCCCCCCCCCCACCAACCCAGCAGTCAAATTCGACGGCTGTTTAACTCGTCAAGAGGGTAATCATGGGATTAAACGACCGGGAGAGATACGGGCGGGGTGCGGCTCGCTTTAAATGCAAATCCCTTTTCATATAAAAATCGGTTCCGTTTAATGGGATTTCGGCGACTAGATCCGCATTTCCGCGGCGGGGGATCCGGGCGGCGACTGCAAACACCGTGCGGGGGACAGGGGTAGGTGGAGGGGGGGACAAGGCGAACAACGGGAAAACAAAAGAGGCGGTGAGCGAGTCTCACTCCTCCGCCTAAATGGCACTGCCTCCCCGCACTCACCCCTTTTCTCGTCCCTTTGTGGGAAGGACATTGAGAAGATCCAGGAGCAAAGCGACTTGGAGGCACTTTGGACTCGAAAGAAGGGAAGGAAATGAGAAAGAGGAGAAAGGGATAAGCGCCTTAAAGTTTCTTTTCAGGATAACAGAACTTAAAGAATGATTTTCAAAGGCGGATTTGATTGTATTCACCCCGTTTCTCTCATTAACTGCCACTGTTGCTTTCTTCTTCTTACCACTCAAACTTGACGTTTTCCCACCAGAAGGATTTACGATTTCGTGGTTCTCGCCCAGCAAGATTAAATTTCTGCTTAATTTTTTTTTTGTCTTTTGGCAATGTAATCGACCCTGCTCATCATACTCCGCCTTCCCATCACTTTTCACAATGATATTATTTCTACGGAGCTGTAACAAAAATCAATCGATCGCAGGCCGGTGTGTCATTTCACTCCCACTGATTATGTTCACGGCGAGCTGAGAGCCACTTACTGTTCATGCACCAATACTCGCAGCCCAATTTTTTTTGTGTTAAAAACAACACCCCCTGCGTGCTACTGTAAACGAAATTGAAAGGAAATCACATACGGGAGGCTAACGCCCGTTCCCGTACACGCGAGATTAAAACGCGCTGCTAGTCATACGAAGAGAGACTAGCACAAGAACGAACTTGCACCGCTAAATGAAGTGACTTGAGATGGCATTGAAGCGGATTTTATTGGAGTGATTTATACGGGCGTAACGCTTTTCGGCAGACATACGTGGAAAGATAAATCATGATAAAAATAAACAGTTTATTTAGCCATTTGGGTGTAAGTAGTGGCAAGGAAGTAGGATGACCTAGACAGGAATTCAATTGAAAATCCAGATGCCTCACCAACAACCAAAACATCGGAAGAATTATCACAATGAAAATATTTTTCAATTCCAAAGTTAAATACACAGCCCGGTATATTTGTTCCAGACACCAGCAGTCTTGAAAATGCTGTGTCCAAATTGATTCAGAAGACCCCGCCCTCCTCCCCCACCACCCAATAATCAAGTAAAATGCATTCTGCTGGTCTCCTACGATTAGGACACACGCAAATGCCACGACAAACGTTTAAACGTTTTACGGAGCAGAACTCTGCAGAACGGTTAAGGGATCCACATCCAAGCAGGTGGGAGTCCCAGGAGGGCTGCTGCCATTGTACCTTAGAGACAGGCACTTAAACTGCCTTTAATTGCCTCGGTAAAATTTCCAGCTGTATAAACAGGTCAGAAGTAAAACGGTGGGCTCACTAAATCACTGTGGATAACAGCATCCGCCGGGCAAATTAATAGCATAAAATGAGCTCACTTTAGCACACCATTAGCAGATGAGATCCGCAATGTAGGAAAACACCGGCAGTCCAAACAGGCTGGAGGAAAGGGGAGCGCAGCCCCGCGACGTGGGCGAGCGCCTTCATCATTAGCGCCAGCCACTCGGCGCCCCCTCTCCGCCGTGGCTAATGCTAACCCTCCTCGCCTAAGTGCGACGTGGATAAAGCTAGTCTGGGCTCGCACCAAAGGTGCAGTGACTACTGCTACAGAGCCACCCCCTGGGTAATTCTGGCTTCTTTAAAAAACAAAGTTGTGTCTGGCTTCCCGGTTGCTGCCTGGGTAACGATACGCCCAATATGCTCACCTGCAGCTAATTTGCTAGTTGGGAACTTTTGTGGGCAGGTGAAAAGTTCCTAGTCCTCCCACCGGACTGCACGTGCGCATCCCGTGTGTGAACCGAGCGGATTATCCACCCCTTTCCCGTGATCCTGCTGGAAGTCTCGGCCCTGTTCCTGTCTCGGATTCGACCCGCCTGCTCCCGGCTGTATTTTTCGACAGTTCTAAGGGGACCAACCCAAGCGAGAAAACCAGCCGGGTCACGAGGTTTCTCAGTATCGATCTGAACGGTACAGAAATAAAGAACAAAAATGGAGACAGGTCACCTTCGCCACGCAATCAGTCTGTAGGCCGTGCCTGCATGTGATGGCGCAATGCATGATGGGAATCCCGTTAGGCGTCCGCCGGGTGTAATCCGCGCCTGTGAACGGCCTCGCGTTAATTGATCGCGGCCGGCGGGGACCAGGTGTCGCCACCTCGGCACGAAACGCCCAGCTAATCCGCGTGACCCGCAATCGATCCGTCTCGCTCTCCCCGGCACCGGGGACAAGATCCCAGAAACCGCGTTGGCCACGCCGCGGGGGTCACCTTCCATAGACGGCGTGACGCCCAACAACAAACCCGTGCCCACGAAGGGCCCCAACCACCTACTCCACCAGTAAGCTACAGAAGAGAAGCATCGGCGCCTCGTAAACAAGTCTGGCCTTTATGTTGATGTTAATAAGCAAAGACTGTACAGTTACTTCCTGTCATTCAATCGGGAGGATTCAGACATCTGGAGCCGGCTACATTACAGATCAGTACATTATAGAAGACTAAATATCACTTAAGTGACTTGGGGAAGAAAAAAAAAAAAAAAGGTAGTCAGGCCATTCATGACACATCAAAACCCACTGCAAAGACTGCCACCCATCCCCCGCCCCGCAAGTGTGCAAAACACTACACAGCGCTGGGTCCAACCCAACACAGTGCCAGCTCTGATTAGTCTGCTAGAGGCTTCCCGGAGCCTCTTTGATCCCCACTAATAATTATTTTTTGTGAATATTCCTCATCCGGCTTCAGGCACACTGGAAGATCGTATCGTCTAGTTCAAAATGAGCCCTAACAAGAGACAGCATGCAGTTAACGGGATCAATAAAATATCTGACTAAAGGTCTGGCTCCCCACGAACCTGGGTTTGAGTACTGTGTATGTGTAGTTTTTACATTCTGGGGTCAAGGCCAACAGTGACATCCAGGGCAATCAAAATGGCGCACTAAATAACGTCTAATATCTTATGATCAATGCATGTCAAGGCAAATCCCAAAGGCTTAATTCCTTCAAAACTACCTTCATTACACCGCCAATTGGATCTTAAACGAGAATCAGAATGTTTGACACATTCATATGCAACCAAGGCTTGTTTTGCTGTATGAACGTTCCCCTCTGTTCCGCGTCAGGCCGTTTCATATATGATTAAACATTGTGTTGATCTTTGGATTTAATTTTTTTCTAAAAATAAAACAATAAAAAAAAACAACATTACGTTTTTTCTATAGTAAATCAGCAATTTTTCAATAGGCAATATGGGCTAGGCACGTGTTGGTTACTTAAGTTACGGTGCGCTTGGGCAATACTGGTCACTGCTCTAAAGGAAGTTAAGATTATCTAGATAAAGAATGATTAACAAAGGGCCCTTACCAGTTTTTTTTTTTTTTTTGCTAGCATGTTTATATAACAAACCACAAATAACAAAAAGAACCATTCACGAACTACTGATTACGAAAAGCGCATGTTATAAACTAGCAACCAATATTAGGGCAATAAAACAAATGTGAGCTAACACGTCGTATATATTCGTGCGCGGTTTGAAATAGACTAAACGCAATAACGTAGAAAATAAAAATTGCACGCAGGCGTTAATATTTGTTCATTTCACGTAACCATTAAAAAGAACAGTTATATAATCGGATTGCAACGTATCGTTACACGATTGAAAAGGACACTATGTTGTTAAAGTAAGCTTGAATATAATAAAACCACTAGACCTCATCGTAGTCATCATAACGCCCTATTTAATTTATAAAGTAACGACTCTCTACTACAAACACAATATTTTAGATCAAGAATATACCCGTAACTGCATGAATCGCAAAGAGGAAACTTTGCATTGTGGCCAGTCCAAAAACAGCGAATAACCATTAACGGTTCAAGAACATTAAAACAGTTTGACTTGTAAACATTAACAGGCTCGGAGTCTGGATGGTTTTATAACCAAACGCTTGAAGACTCACCACAATGTTTACATAACTAGCCCCTGCTTTGTGTTAAATAATCAACATGTGTTTATTTTCTATTACCTTCTTCTGCAGTGGACAGCTGGGTAAACTTGAAAAGGACTATCCATAAGGCTGCTACCAGACTCCAGAACGGTCGATCCATGGCTGCGGAGGCGATCGTATTTGTACACATCTGCTTGCTTTTAGAAACCTAAATGCATCAGTCGATATGCAGTTATGCGTCTCTCTCAAACGCCGGCGGAGGTACGGCGGGCTCGTTAGCCATTCAGCTTTCTCACATCAGTGACTGTCCATGGGTGCAAACGTATCTGAATTATAAAAAAGGGAAGAAAAATGTCAAGCGACGTATCTTGTAAGTCAAAACGACAGACACGCAGTCCAAAATTCACGAACGACCAGCCGAAAATAGGCTGAATTTTAATTCGGATCCTTCTATGCTTTCGACGTTTACCTTCAGATGCCTGAAAGTCCTACCGATGCAGGTAACTCGTGTGGCAATATTACGGAGACAAACGTTTCTCATGAAATGCAATTTTTGTTATTGCTATTCTACGTTTTGCACGAATCCATGATTTATCTTGATTCTCCTGCAAAGACAAAAGTGTGGGAAAATAGGAGACGTTTCCCCGGGCACCTTTAGGTATTCCCTTTGTTAAGCACTTCCCGAAGTCTCCCGGTCCAAATGTCCTCGCCACAAAATGATGACTTTTACGAACTCAAAGCATACAACGTGTGCGTTGATTTTTTTTTTTTTAAGGAACTGTAAACGCCGGAATAAGAATATCTTAAAATTGCTATGGAAGATCTCCGGAAACTGTTCCCAGTCGAGTGGTTTTGCCAAAAAATAAAACTAAAAAGAGTTTCCCAGTCATAAATGCTGCATTCCTTTGTATTTTACGTCTTGGCGTTTTCAATCAAGTTAGTGTCTCCGTTCTTCTTCACCTCCTTCACCATTTGTCTTTTCTGGTACAATACGGTACGTCACCATAAAACATCCAGAAATGTATTTGTTTAGCCGCTGCATGAAATAAAATAAATGGAAGCGCAATTAAAAGGGAACACAAAGCCAGTACGGCCCGTTCTCCAAACTGGCGTGCGATCTCGCCAGTCGCCGACAAGGCGCTCTGCATCAACTTGCGTCAGGATGTCTGCCCGTCTAGGCCCCGCCTCCATTATCACATCCCTCCTCCTCATTGGTTGCTTCGCCCGTCAGTCTTATGAAGTAAACGATTATTGCAAAGTAGCGGCTTAGGCAGGTGGACCGAAACATGAGGTATGGTAATTTATTCAAACACTTCATTTTGATTTGTCAAAGGAATGTGTAACCCAATTTCCAATTTTTCAAATCATATGAAGACTTTTTCTTTCCCACTTACTTTTATGTGATTCAGTTTAGTCTCCTTAGTATTCCCGATGACCTATTTTACACGATTTGCACATTTCGTGGCGGTTAAACGTCTATGTCAAAAAGAAAGGAAACCATTTCCAATAGAAGTAAATTCCCGTGCCGTGGACAAAATTAAACAGTTGCTTGAACTGCACCTTTTACCCAAAGAGACATTATTCTCTAAATGGCTTTTCAAATGCATTTACTGGGCCATTCTTAGAGCCATTCGGGTTAAGTGTGTTAAAACTCCCTCCGCCTCCCACGCTTTACAGTTGTTTTTACTCCGTATCCTAAATTGTCGAACAGCTGAACACACGTGTGTTGGTTTCCTCTCCTTCAGGATATCATCCTAGACGCCATTAAGCTCGAGCACAGCTGGAATCAGAGCAGCATCTGGCTGAATAGTAATAAGTTTCCTAACAGTCATTATCCCCGTGTGTATTTGATCTAACATTCACAAATTCAAATTAATTTAATGCCAATTATAAATGAGTGATTCGTGTGGATTCCGTTAATGTTTCCGTCTCACCATCTGAGAATCTGCCATAAATATTTCACCTTTACACTGGCACCATTATACGGATTCTACGACGAAGCATCCACAGTAAAATACAGGTGTGGCGTAGGGTATAGTCATATTTCGAATATAGGCAAAATAAATCTATTCGTTCGATAAACACTGTATAATCAAGGTAGAACTATATAAATCGCGGCGCAATCGGAACCAAGTCATATATAATTATCAATTGTAGAAACCAGTAAGCCTTTTAACCACTTCTCATTTAGGCAAAGCGACCTGCAGTTGGAGCGTTTACCGTATCATTTTTCCAAAAAACCCCGAAAAATATAGAAGGAACCGGCACTGTAAGTTCCGCTTTAACTACCAGGTAGGGTTTCCATTTTGATCTTTTTGTCCAAGCGTTGATGACAAGGCCTTGAAGGATGCCGGTAATTGATTTGGGTTTGTTTCCTCGGAGAACACGCATCGCCCCCTTCTTCCCCCTAAAAAGGCAGGGCTGACATTTAGCTATTGATTAATCAAACAGTCCATGTTCATTAGATTAAACCCCGTCGTCCCTTCTGCTGTCGGCATCTCGCGCAGCAAACGAGGAATTATGTTATACAACTGACAGTCATTAAAAAAGATATAATTTCACAGAGGTTCAGAAGATGTTTCCCTATTTTTAGACGCGTTTGTAGAGTATTAACCACATTTTCAGACAAAGATATTATTAATTACTCTGTCTTCCGAATAAGATGACTGTCGTTCAGGTGCTTCAACGCTATTGATTATTCATTTAGTGTGAAAGGTGATTGAATAGTATAAAGACAGCTCATCTATCACTGTAGCCTTTAGATTTAAACCGCATAGACCAGGGAAAAATCACGTTTGAGCCCACAATAAATAAATAAATAAATAAATAAATAAAAGGATAAAGAAGTAAGACGTTTATAAAAAGAACTTTTAACAACTCGGTTTCAGACGAGTTTCGTGTCAAAGCCTGAATACAGATTTATCATAGAAATATCCAATGAAAAATAATGTTAGTATTGATTTTGAATCATGCTCATCAATTATGGGTGGGCCTGTCCGGCCTTCCAGTCAAATATTTCTTTAATTCCTAACTTAACTTATTATATACGTAAGAATTGTTTCGGTTTATTAGAAAACCTGTTCTACAGCTGTCTGTTTGATTTACATTCGTAAGTAATTTACATTAATGAGGACGTCATGGTTCTGATTACGTAAATCTATAATCCACAGCACGTAAGAACGAATCGGTGAAAGCAATTACTTTAGAATAATTTGAAAGGCACACATGTTTGTCCCTCGAGGACTTGTCTTGCCCGCCCTTGAACAGATGGCTTTCTCTTTCTTGGTTTAAACTGCTGACTGTCAGTAGTCCGCAAAGAAAAAGCACTTTGTAGTGCGCACTATAACCCGGTGAACCTACATCCGGAGTAAATTCAGCACTTTCCAATGAATTGGTTCCATTGGGCAGTTTTTTAATGATTTACTCCTATGTTTTTCCACTATTATACTTCCACTACGACTCTTGTTTCTCCTGTTTTGTTCTCTTGTATGCTGCAAGTGTCACGGTAACCCCGGGCAGACTTAATCGTGCACTTTGAACTAATCGCGCTCTAAACTGGAGTCGTTCAGTCTGCAGTGTTGTTTGCACTTTTCATTTGCATATCAGGGACTGAAGCGCGCGCCGTAGCGCAAACACGCACCGGAATCACTATAGCATGCCCCGACGCGTTTATTATGCATTTTTTGGACAATTTTATTATGCAAATATACCCGATGTTCTCTGGGTGGTTAACCCATTACGTCGCAATTAAACGACGTGAAGGTGTAATGAGGCAATAGTCTGGAATTAATGAAAATTAAATCTAAAGAGCGTTATATTTTATTAACCGTGCGCCTTTTGTCACTATCAAAAATAGAAGGGATACGGCAGCTTGCAGCATTCGCGAGTGGCCTGATACAAGTGTGAGAATGGGATTGCTCAACTGTGTGAATCTAATGGATTGTACTTACGTGTTAGCCTAGCTGTCCTCCTCTTGTACAGCTAAATTCACACTTCGCTGTCAGGTCGTACTACTGGGTTTTTAACACGTCCGGAGAGGTACGATTCTTACCGCTTTTTGGGTCCAACTATAAAGGCACGTTGGCCTAATATCAGTAGTGCCTGATTTTAAGTTAGCAGGGAATTACATGGAAATCTCAATTTCTGTAGACTCTGTACTGTATTAGAAAAGTTCAAGTAACACACCGCGTTTCACAAGTAAATGAGACGACAGGCCGATTGGGTTTTTTGTTATTTGGGGTGTGGATTACATTTCCCAGAACAGTTTTCCCCGATATCGCAGATGTTCACTTCAATGTAGCCCCAACGATTAATTGGCAATTGAATACTCAACAGTACATCAAAGAATCATGTCCTCTCTTTTTAAGTATTGAAGGGATAGTTTAGAAAAGTTGGTCGCATGGGTATAGACTGTGTGTTTGTAGATGCTGGTGATTTGTAGAGTGCAAACATTTTACTCACAGATTGGAAGTGACAACGAAAATCAACACTCACGCAAGACAAATCAGACCGTAAATATCTCCCGGCGATGCTGCGTGGTAAGAACATGCATAAAACAAAAGCTCAGTTCAAATCACTGTATTAAAAGTGCAGTGATATTTCAATTTGCATGTGCAGTCCAGTGGTGAAATCCAGAAGTGCCTCTTTACAGTGAAGTAGCTGTACAACGACGGGTAAAACCGGTACGTGCCAGTCTGTGATGGAGCATTGACACACTGAAGGTAGCTTAGAGTCAGAAATGTAGGCTACCTGAGTGACACATGTGCGGGTCCCACGTGAGCAGCGGAGAACAGGTATATGCCGAATCATCTATCTTTGTATAGATTGCAATTGATTGTGGATTCTAGAGTTGAAGCCGGGCTTTATCCTCCAGGCATTCTACTTTGTATTCAGAATGATTTTAACCGTTTTCAGTTGAAAAATAAAACGGCCAAAACTATTAAAGCGCGCAAAGCGCAAAAAAAGCACAAGTAGTAACAGCCTTTGCATGCCCCTAGTGGTTACTTGTGGGATTGCATAATTCGTCTTATCTCCAGTATCCTCCAGTCTGCCCCAGTTAAAGGTGACTTCAGCTGCATCCTGACATCGAGTACCCCCCAAAAATGGAGTTAATACTGCCAGACAGATAAGGATGAAGGGGAACGGAGCATTTAGCAGACAGACCGGACAGCTAATAACATTTTGACCTCTTAAAATATAACGACAAACTTATAAATTAACCTCACTAAATGTACCAAGGCCTTAATAGGCATAGAAGCCACTTTAGATAAAAATGTCTCCAAAATGAATTTGCCCAATGTGCTTTCATGTCTAAAATTGTACTTTGTGTTTATATAACCCAAGGCCAGAGCTGAGGTCGAAACGGTAGTTTTTCTGTAAGGCTTTCACATCAGCGTCCCCCTTGGGGGGGCGGAGCTGTTTCTGCCCCATCCAATACGAGATGTTTCCCCAACGCCGTTCTTTGCCGCGGCGCAGAGCCTTCAAACCCCCCCTTTCCCCCCGCACCTCTTCCTCACACGGTGAACCCCGAGCCAGCCTGGGGGATGGGGTGGGGGGGGGGCGTCTGAAGCACAGGCTCGGAGAAAAAGCCGGAAGACTGACGGGGAGTAAAGGAGGTGTGAAGAGATATAAAGAGAGCAATGTCGGGGGGGGGGGTGTGAAGCTGCGAGTTTTGCTACCGGGTGGAAGCGAAGGGGCGGGGTGCGGTTTTCGTGAAAAGGGATTCGGTGCCCGATCCGATCTCCATGCATCTCCTCTGATCTCTGGCTCGTCACAGACTGAAGGTGCCATCAGCAGGGAAGAAACGGCTCACGATGTCAAATGAGCGCGTTTAGACGGGGGAAAAATCGAGTGCATCCATTTCAATCCAGATTCCGACGTTGGAGGCAATTATCCCTCCAGCTGACACCTTTATCCATAGTGAGTCACATGTTCTGGCCCTCTCCAGGAGTGGGCGTCTCCGCCGGCTCCCAGCAGCATCTCCGAGCGAACGGACCGAGCCGAGCCGCTTCTCGTGCCTCCGGGCCGATCCTCGGCGGATTTCATCGGAGCGGAGTCCTTCTTCAACGCGGGGAGCGTGGCGACTGCGTTTCGGACCTCCGCGCGGCACCGGGACGCGGCAGATTGTCGTAATCCACCAGTAAAGCCGTTTGGAACATTGCGTTGGGTTTTTTTATATCAGCAATCAGAGAAAATGAAACAGGCAAACATGAAATCCGTATATAGACCTTAAAGCCACGGAACATCTCCAATAAATGAGGCAAATTTAATACATTATATTTCCATTGCAAATCACGGTTCCAGTAAACAATAAAACTGTTTAATATTAAAGTATTCCAACAAAATTTCGGTAATAAGGATCATGGCGAATTATTTGAATTGAATTATAATCACAAAATATCTGCATAATTACAATATTTTTGTAATTAATGCATTATATTTATGGTGGTAGTTGAGTTTCTCTTTTAAGATGTCATGAATGGTTACCAAGGTTACGCTGTTGTACACAGCTGTGGTCGTCCTTAATCTGTCTCCTAGTGCGATTGAATTTTAATTGGGAATTAAAATCATTTTGGGTGGAATTAACATGAAACTGCTATGTTGCCATGGCGATTGATGGGTATAGGGTAGTTTTTAACCTTATGTCGGCAATCTAGGATTGAAGTAATAAAGTGAGAAGGCAAAATGATTTATTGTCTGAAAGATGGGAAGGCAAAGGATAGGGTACAGAGAGTAAAAACCACCGGTAACCCGTAGCATCTGAAATGAATCGTTTCGTGAATGGTGGGAAGAAGAAAACGGATTGAGACCTGAAAATTATTGATTTTTTTGTTGTTTTTTTTTTTTTGTCTGGGGTAGGAGGCAAAGGCAAGCAGGGGGTGAACTTTGGAAAAGAAAAGTGTTTAATGCAAGACCTCCAGGTGTGTTTGTGGAAAGGCAGAGGCAAACAACGATTATCCAGTAACGCAGTACCAGCACAGAACCATAATAACATCACAACAACATACACTGTCACAGGACATCACTATGGCAACATACACACTGTGATGGTGCAAACCCATAGCAACAGATGCATTTCACAGTGCAAGACTATAGCTGCACATACACTGTCACAGTGCATCACTATAGCAACAGATACATTGTCACAGTGCATCACTATAGCTGCACATACACTGTCACAGTGCATCGCTATAGCAACAGATACATTGTCACAGTGCATTAATATAGCTGTACATACACTGTCACAGTGCATCGCTATAGCAACAGATACATTGTCACAGTGCATCATTATAGCTGCACATACACTGTCACAGTGCATCGCTATAGCAACAGATACATTGTCACAGTTCATCACTATAGCTACACATACACTGTCACGTGGCATTCTTATAACAACACATACATTGTCACAGAGCATCACCATAGCAACATACACACTGTCATGGTGCAACTCCATAGCAACAGATGCACTTCACAGTGCAAGACTATAGCTGCTCATACACCATCACAGTGCATCGCTATAGCAACAGATACATTGTCACAGAGCATCATCATAGCAACAGATACATTGTCACAGAGCATCATCATAGCAACACATACACTGTCATAGTGCAACACCATATAGTGACACACATTGATACAGTACATTATTATGACGACATAAGTGCAACTGCATAGCAACATATACATTGTCAGAGTATATCCCCACCACAGCACATACACTGCCACAGAACATCACCATAGTGACGCATACACTGTCAGAGTACATCACCATAACAACACTTCAGTACAGAACACACTGTTTACGCTTCTTCACCCTGATTTCTCTCATGTCCGTCAACTCCAAGTAAAAACTAAATCAGACATGGTGGAAATCTCTGCTTTGTTCAGAATGACTTAGAAGTAGTCACTGCATTAACTGGCTGCTTTTAAATGTCATATTAAATTCATCACAGGAACTGCACTGTATTCCAAACATAACTGAAGACAGGCGACACATGTATTAATTCACATGCATTGAACGGCGCATCTTAATCGCTGTTTTGCTTTAATATTCATCACTGTGCAATGTGAGACAGTGCATGGAGGCTCTGGGGAGAATTGTGATCGCATGTTGTTATGGTATTAAATTACCTGTTTGAGACCGGCACAGCCAGCTTATAAGCTTATGATTTTACATCGCCGGTAATCTGTTACGGGAGCACTTGAGGTAAAATGCCATTTAGAGCAGAAATCCAATAAAATGTAGCGCAATAAAAAATGCATTCGGAAGGCGGGCCTCAGCTGAGAATGTGCAGGAAGCTGACGCCATGTGAAAGAATGCGTACGCTGCAACAGCATGTTACATGTGAGGGGGGAACGTGCGAGAGGCGCCAATGCAGGTCTGGGAGTCGTTACGCAACCACAACGCTGTCCTAGTCAAGGGAACAACAGCCCCTCCCCCCCAAAAAACAAACAAAAAATATAGGAACTTTAAAGCCTGGAGAACATTGCCAACCCCCCCCCCCCCCCCCACAAAGAGAGTAACGGATAGATGCTAGTTTCTAAAAACAGGAACAACTGACCCTCACTGACATCACACTATCTCTGTGACCTAATGGGGGGGGGGGGGGGGGGGCGGGGGGGGGGGCGGGGGGGGGGGGGCGGGGGGGGCGGGGGGGGGGGGGGGGCGCGGGGGGGGGGGGGGGGCGGGGGGCGGGGGGGGGGGGGGGGGGGGGGGGGGGGGGGGGGGGGGGGGGGGGGGGGGG
>JAODJX010000066.1:215590-226273 GCA_026776945.1 Isichthys henryi
CTAGTGCCATTTAAACCACAATATTGCATTAAAAAAAAAGTGTTTTCAAAACAGTTATCAAATCCTGAATTAAATTTGCAGTATGACCCACACCGAGTCAGAATTACCCCCAGAGGTATGGAGCGAGGATCACAGGCATCAGGGTGGATCTAATGTGTCTGCCCTCCTATCTCGGGGCCTCAACCAATCACAACAGCCATCTACTCCCACCGCTGGAACACACCTCAATCCCGCGCTGCCGCCCACCTGGGCCGTGTGTGTACTGCAGCATCCTGCAGCTGATCTCAGCCTCAGCTGCCTCTGGCTACTCTCCTATGTGCTCACTGCTGCCACCTGTGGACGCAGTGCTAATGACAGCTAGGTGTCAGTAAGCCGGGCTTGAGCAAGATATTATTATCATGTTGCGTGCCGGTGAATTTTTGCCCTTGATTTTATGCTGGAGCCCTACTGCTGTACTGATCTGGATTTCACGGGCGGGACGTCATGTTATTCTTGATGAGAACATCAGCAGAGCGGCAGTGAGGTGACCAGGGAGACGTGGGGGCGAGAGAGAGGGAGAGAGGGAGGGAGAGAGGGAGGACTCGCAGGAAGGGACCCCTTCATGACACATCGCCCACATTAGGTCTGGGTCCCTATTGGGCCAGTGAAAGACCCCAGGATGTACGGCAGCGGGGGCGGGGGGGTAATCAAGTGGAACAAATTGAAAAAGAGATGGAGGGATAAGAGCAGACACTGGAGAATTGGGGAAAAGGAGAGAGAGACAGAGAGAGAGAGAGAGAGAGAGAGAGGGGGAGAGACCGTGCAAAAGATGGAGGCTGCAGCCCAGAGGCAGATATGGGGGTGAAGGGCAGGAAATATAGCCTGAGGCTGACAGCGAATGAGGGAGGGAGACTGGGAGGGGGGGCTTACTCACACTCAGGATCTGGTCCCCCTTGCGCAGCTCCCCGCTCAGGTCGGCGGGCCCCCCAGCAAGGATGAAGGAGATGAAGATGCCCTCACCGTCCTCGCCGCCCACGATGTTGAAGCCGAGGCCGGTGGAGCCGCGGTGGATCAGCACTCTGCGGGGATCCCTGCAGGCAGACCGGGCCGGTTCAGCAGGCACGCCGGGAATTATGGGCGTGATAATGGGGGGCGATGGAAACAGGTCCCCGTGGAAGGGTGTGAAATAGAGGAGGGAGTAAACTGTGGCTGACAGGTAAATCACATCCATACATCCATCCACCCAGGTGCTTATTGTTAATGTTCTTTTTTGTCGCAGAACATTCATTTCTTCAGTGGGCAACACTATGGGAGTAACATCAGGAAAGGGGGATAGGGTGAGGAGAAACAGTAGAGCGATGGGGGTGCACGGCAGATAGAGACTTGCCTGGGGATCTCGTCTTCTCCCAGCATGCTTTTCATGACAGGCGAGTACCTGCTCGGGGATGTGGGGGTCAGGGCTTGCGGGTACTCCGAGCCCAGGTAGCTGGAGTGGCCCACCTCGTTGTCGAGGTGTGGGGAGTATGCTGAGGGGTGCAGGAGAGGGGGGAGGAGATTAGGAGGCCGCACGCTAACACCTGTGCAGACATGCACATGCGTGAGCGGGCGGGCCGTGACTCACAGCTGGTTATGTCGGGAGGGTTGTAAGAGTTGGTCAGGTAGAGCGAGCTGGGCTTGGCTATCCGCAGGTACACCACCTCCGCCGTGTTCTTCAGTGCCCCCACCGCGTCCTCATGCATCACGTCCTCCAGGCACACATTGTTCACCTGCAGGGGGCAGCACAGGCACACGGAGCTTCAGGCGCGTGTCGCTCATAACCGCCACACCTTGCTGGATGACGATCTCCAGCTGAGGATACCCCTTGCTCTCAAGTCAAGGTCATCGGAATGAAAACGACATAGTCGACCGTCGAACAGCTGTTAGTTACAAATGGCAGCCCAGCTGCAATCCCCTACATGGACATCAGGGGGTGCTGTCGCTCCAGCAAACAATGCACATTCTACGCAGCCGGACATTTAGTATCTTTCAGTCCCCGCTGAGCAGATTTTTGTGATGCTGGTGAAAATGCTTTTGGTCCCGGCAGATCAGACTAATCTTCATACAGCTAAGGCAGTTAGGGAAGATGTGAGGAATAGCGCCGCCTTGCTGTACGGGGGGAGTGCCATGGTGTCTTAGTGCGTACGTGTCAATTGTGTGTTTAATTTGCAGGTGGCTTTACTGTGTGCAGTGACTTTACACAGCTAAACATGTCTAATAATACTTCCTGCTCTTTCCTGCAAATGACACTAACCCATCCCATCTCCTGCATGCATGTGTGGTACACGCCCCATTGGCGATGTCCCTGTACGCGTGGGGGAATCAACTCACGGCCAGAATCTTGTCCCCGATCTGCAGCCGGCTGTCCTTGTGCGCAGCCCCGCCCTCAATGATCTTGGTGACGTAGATGCTGTTGTCACCGGGGATATGCTGGTTGCCCACGCCACCTGCTATACTGAACCCCAGGCCTGCGGGCAAACCCAGACCCATTAGCGCCATCGTTTGGGAACGGACAGCCCATCGATTCGTCATTGCACTGTATGACACATACTCATAATGATTTACTGATTAAACGAAAGACACACAAACTTCTCTTATTTAGTAAGCAAACACCTCTACCCAAACATCAGCAGCTGCAGGAACAAGTATACCACAGAATTGCCCTACTGTAGGAACAAAGGTACAGCAGAACTGGCTCTATTGTCAGAACAAGGGTACAGCAGAAATTATTATAAGAACAAGGGTACAACAGAAATGCCCTCTTGTAGCAACAAGGGTACAGTACAAATGCCCTATTATGGGAGCAAGGGCACAACAGAAGTGCCCTTATTGTCAGAACATGGGTACAGCGGAAATGTCCTATGGCAGACACAAGGGTATGATGGAGTTTCCCATTGTAGGAGGAAGGGTACAACAAAAATGCCCTACTATATGAACATGGGTACAGCGGAAATGCCTTATGGCAGAAACAAGGGTATGATGGAAGTTTCCCATTGTAGGAGGAAGGGTACAACAGAAACGCCTTACTGTCGAACATGGGTACAGCGGAAATGCCTTATGGCAGAAACAAGGGTATGACGGAAGTTTCCCATTGTAGGAGGAAGGGTACAACAGAAACGCCTTACTGTCGAACAAAGGTACAACAGAAATGCCCTACTATATGAACAAGGGTACAGAGGAAATGTCCTACTGCTGGAACAAGGGTATAGCAGAAATGCCATACTGCATGAACAAGGGTGAAACAGCCTAACCCCACAAGGGATTTGACCCCACAAGCTTCTGTTACCTTTGGGCCCCTTGATGAGCTTGATCTCGGTGACCTTCTCAGAGCACGGTTTCCTCCGCATCACGTAGAGCCTGACGATGGCGCCGGCCTCCTTCAGGGCTTCCACGGCCTGGCTGTGTGTCACCTCCCGCACGTCGGCATCGTTCACGAACAGGATGCTGTCGTTGACACTATGGGGAAAGGAGGAGGCGTGCATTTCACTGTCCCGCCTTCTGCCTGGTTGGCCATCTTGGGTTCAGCTTCTTTTTTGAGACATGTTGGCGAGTCCCAGCATTTAAAGTTGCAGTGCTGTGTAATGAAGCGTGGCCCATTAGGGTCAGTGGCTCTGCCCCTTTAATAAAGCAGTTCTGGTTACCTTTCAGTAAGACCCCCTCGGCTCTGAGTTCACGTATTAACAGGGCCTGCGGTCCTGTAAATGTGGCGAATGGAATCACTGACATAAACGTCGTCGCACGAAAAGAGCCGTAACCGCAGAAACGGTGCAAGCACAGCCAGAAATGCCATGGCATTGCGATTAACATCACATGACGTTTTTGTTAATTGATTCTCATAACCCAGTGCCGGGACTGCAGCTGTGTGTTAGTGTCACAGGAGTGTGGGGACATAATGGGTCCCGAAGGGCGTGTGTCACCTTCCCAGCCCGTTCAGTGGAGGTCAGGGGGAGAAAGGAGCTTTGATACCACAGTGGACGGTGCCCAGTTTACCAAAAGAGGGTGGGAAATATGTTAAGGAGGTAAATAAAAGACCGATGTCCCCCAGATCAGCGCTGAACACACACCTCGGCTTTACAGTACCCATAATCCACCGGGGCTATGTCACCTCTGCATCCTTTCTCAAATAAGTCTCCTGAGATGTGAAAACATCTGAATTTCCGGCTGCCCGCAGTTCCTGCCACCGCTCGCCCCACTGAAGATGGGGGATTGTGGGTTCTGGAGACCCATTCCGGCAACACACCGGGGGGGTCCAACCTGTGTTCTACCAAAACAGAAACGATCGCTGGTACTGGTTACCCAGATTTACTCACCAGCTTTAGTCACTATCATTTACTAGTTATCACCACGGGTAACCAGGCTAAAACCTCCAGGGCTGCAGGGCATAGAGAACAGCACCATTGGGCCAAGGAGGGTTTATGTTCAAACCCCACAACGGATGCACGTCCTGATGGTCCCCTGTGCAGATGCCTGTTGGGAGGGAGCCATCAGCTCACAGCACCAATCAGAATGTGTGAAAGCCCCTTGAATAAATGATCGGATGGCATTTTACAGTGAAACATTAGTCTCACACCTGGGCAGGGGATGATCTACACATGGCAGCACATTCCACAGATAAATGCGGCATAAAGGACTCAGAGAGACACAGATGACAGTTTTTCTGTTAGGAGATGTTTTTTCGTGTGTCGTGATGTATAGAAGAGCAAGATGGGTTTCACACAGTGGGATTAAACCAATTAAAGGCTTGGCAGCTGCCTCCCGGGCGCTGAACCAACAACCTACTGGTGCGTTACAGCATGTGTTGCTATGGAGACGGGGAATGAGAGGAGGAAACTTGCACCCACCTGAGTCTGCCGTCCTGAGCGGCTGCACCCCCCGGGATGATTTTGGTGATGAAGATGCTGGGGTCGTCCCCAACATGTGGGTTATCCGTCCCCCCTGCAATGCTGAAGCCCAGGCCCGAGTTACCCTACAAACCAACACATGTACACATGTGGAATTCACATCAATATGGGGACTCTCTATCCATCTCTATAGGTATAACCCAAAGCTAAAAAGTATTTGTAAATACAAATCCGCACATCATGTGCAGGCACACACACATACACACACACAGTTGTACATCAGAATTTAGATCCCCCAACTGCTAAAAAATCACGTGACAAACAGACTGTGTCCTGACACAGCAGCGCAGCTGATCTATACAATCATTAACCTCATTACCTACTGGTACTCTGCCTCAGTCTGCCACCACTCAGCAGATAAAAACATGATCATGGTTCCGGTAGGTTCTTGGGTCTATGAAAAATGAGACGGGCCCTTGGGGGGTGCTGAGCTGAAGGGTTTCTAAATCAGGGAACCATCCATCCCCATGAGGTGTGCCTGACACCCACACCCGCAGTCCCGCAAATACACGGCTAAACACCGGGTGGGTTTGGGTTCCATTTGTGCGAGTCATGGTACGGTGGGATGGTGAGGCACTGCCAGTGCGCCTGCCATGGGCTGCCTTACCCTCTCCAGTGTGATCTCCTCATACTCCACTTCTCCATCGGTCCCATTCACCTGGGGACAGCATAAGATCGATGCCTTCAGACAAAGCATTTTTTGCATTTGCGCAGACCTTTACATAGTAGAAACCAGCAGGTAGCCCGCAGAGAACCGCGTGACCCTGCAGAGGGCGCCGACTCACCCCACTTAGCCGAAACCATGTTCCAGTGTCACCTGTTTGTTTATATTTCATAATATTTATATCTCCCTTTATTTATGTACAAATATATGCTGTGTTACTAAATAAGCAATCATTAATATACTTTGGATAATAATAAGCTGTTTTAGTCATAACATTTGTTCTCATAAACTGGTATAACAGGACAGTATAATGTCACAATGTTTAGTGTATATTGTGCTGAAAAAGACCCTTTAAGTCTTATCAGAGATGAACAGAGAGGTTTTAAAGCAAAATCTACAATCCAGATAAAGTGAAATATATCTTAAGAGGCTTATTTAAGTAAAAGTAGTGTCCGTACCAAAGCATCATTTTCAATATATATTTTTTTAAATAATATATTAATGAGCAAGGCGATAGTACACAGCATGTCTTATGTGCAACATATGTCTGAGCTTGTTGACACATAGGGGTTTGTGTGTACTGGAACATTCTGAGGTACAATGGTGCACGTGCTATAACATACTGGAAATCAGTGGGGGAGGAGAGACTGGAACATACTGGCAATCAGTGGGGGGGTATTAACGTCGGAACATGGAGAGTCAGACGCAGAACATGGGGCACTTGTGGGTATGAACAGACATGTCTCGTGTGGGGGGAGGGGACACGACAGCATGGGGGGGCAGTGAGCAGATGGGGTGTCGGCTGGTGAGGGGAGGCAATCAAATGAGGAATTGAAATGGAATGAGGAATGAAGAGAAGAAAGAGGAGTGAGGACAGGGAGAGCAGGTAAAATGGTGGGGGTCAAGAATGCCAGGGGGGGAAACAGAACACTGAGAGGGAGAGGGACCAGCGACAGGGGTTAAAGAACACTGAGAGGGAGAGAGACCAGCAACAGAGTTAACCGAACACTGAGAGGGACAGAGACCAGCGACAAGGGTAGCAGAACACTGAGAGGGAGACAGACCAAGACAGAGGTAACAGGACACTGAGAGGAAGAGAGACCAGCGACAAGGGTAACAGAACACTGAGAGGGAGAGAGAGATCAGCGACAGGGGTAACAGAACACTGAGAGGGAGAGACACCAGTGACAAGGGTAACAGAACACTGAGAGGGAGAGACACCAGTGACAAGGGTAACAGAACACTGAGAGGGAGAGAGACCAAGACAGAGGTAACAGGACACTGAGAGGGAGAGAGACCAGAGACAAGGGTAACAGAATACTGAGAGGGAGAGAGACCAGCGACAGGGGTAAAAGAACACTGAGAGGGAGAGAGACCGAGACAGGCGTAACAGGACACTGAGAGGGAGAGAGACCAACAACTGGGGTAACAGAACACTGAGAGGGAGAGAGACCAACAACTGGGATAACAGAACACTGAGAGGGAGAGAGACCAAGACAGGGGTAACAGGATACTGAGAGGGAGAGAAACCAGCGACAAGGGTAACAGAATACTGAGAGGGAGAGAAACATGAGGCATAACTGAGAAAAAACGCAAAACTGAGTGGGAGAGGGAGCAGCAGTAACAGGGGCAACAGAACACTGAGAGGTCAGCTGGGGCAACAGAACACTTGAGTGGGAGAGTGACAAAGACACTGGCAGGTTGGCTGGAGAGCTGAGATAAAACACGCTGTTAACTTACGTAGGGGGAGCCATCGAGTGTCTCCGTGTTGACAACCACTGGAGGGGAATTGGCCTGGAGAGAGAGAAAGGTGGTGGTGGTGGGGGGGTGGGGAGGCGGGAGATATATACTGAATGAAAGCTTCAGAGAGAGGGGACCAGATCATTTTGGAGTCACGAACCTGTGATTTCAGAAATATGGGCAGATCAGACCCCATGACGCATAACTGCTTCAGTGCATTATGGGAAATGTTTTAACTCTGATGATGACACATACAGACATGCACAGCACATATGTCATTAATGACACAGCCCTTAATGATCCAGCCTTGTCAGGAAACACAGAGCCATTAGGGTTCAGTCACGAAATTCTGCAGCTCATGAGGCACAGCCTGCATTCTCTGCCGTCCAGTGCAGTTTCCACGGCCACCGACATCGCGGGGCACGGAACCATAAACCGCGTGCAGTGAGGGTCTCGAATCGGGGCGGCCAGTGGAACCATGTGACACAGAGACCTGGCAGGGGATCGTGGGCCTTTTAAAAAAATAAGCCTTTTCAAGGACAGAAGAGGAGGGGGTGTGGACAGGTGTTGGGCAGCACTCACACAATGCAAATGCAGTCACAAACAGTAAGGGTTTGACTTGGAAAGCAGGCAAAATTTAACTCTGGATCAGTGCCTCAAGGACAAAAGGAGGACAGGAGGTGGTCGAGGGTCTTGGGGCTGGTGTCAGCTGGGTCACTTACAATAAGCAAGGCAGAACACACCAATATTGGACACTCACTGAAAACGAGAGGCCACCAGAACCAATCAGTACAGACAATCTTGGTCACATGGTCTAGACGAGCTCCTCCCCTCAGGATTCAAAACCCTAAATGAAGAGTTTCTGTACAATGTGGAGTGCGGGTCTGACGTGTAGCTTAAAGATGCTTCCGGTCTCACAGCACCTTCTCAAACCAATGTGGCTCCTCTCAGACTCCCCCTATCTGAATCCCACATGCTAACCACGTTACGGAGGAAGATGGCATCCATCTGCAACCATGGGCCTCTTGTTGCACTCATTCACGTTTAGTACCCTTTCTGCCATTGGCAGAGGTAACAGAGTGTTCCCCTCCAAGGAGTTTAATTGGCTGATGGGTTCAGCTCTTTGTCTACAACTCCTCCAGCTGGCCATCACCTGTCAATAAGCCCCGGTTGGCTGCTGTCATTGGGGCCTGCCAAATGGCTTGAATAACGCATTTCACCACACTGCTGCCTGTCGTTTTTTATTTTTTGTGTTTTATTTCTAACAAAATAAAATACAACAACCTACTTCAACTCTTCCAGCAGACTATACAAGTATGTGCTCAATATATAAATATTATCAGGTGTCCTCACTTGGCCAGGTGTGTGTTTGTGTAGTTTACAGGTCTATATCACCTGGTCAGGTCTGTGTCACCTGGTCAGGTCTGTGTCACCTGGTCAGATGTGCGTTTGTGTTGTTTACAGGTCTGTGTCACCTGGTCAGGTCTATGTCACCTGTTCAGGTTTGTGTCACCTGGTCAGGTCTGTGTCACTTGGTCAGATGTGCGTTTGTGTTGTTTACAGGTCTGTGTTACCTGGTCAGGTCTGTGTCACCTGGTCAGATGTGCATTTGTGTTGTTTACAGGTCTGTGTCACCTGGTCAGGTCTGTGTCACCTGGTCAGATGTGCGTTTGTGTTGTTTACAGGTCTGTGTTACCTGGTCAGGTCTGTGTCACCTGGCCAGATGTGCGTTTGTGTTGCTTATAAGTCACCAGCTGCAGCTCGGAGGATGTTCAGCAATGCAAATCAAATTAAACATGAGGAACAGATTACAGCATTCCTAAAAAAGAGACACAACCTAATTATCACCTTTAAAAAGTTTCCCACTAGGAGAAATTCAATAAGCTCTTCAGCATAAAAAATACGAGAACGCCAAGCTGTCAAGAGAACTTCGCTTTATAAAGTCTTTACTTCACCACAGGATGAAGTATCTTTACTGTTTTGTCGGTGAAGCCTCATTATCTATCACTGTTTGGCACAATCCAGAACAACCCCCCCCCCCAAAAAAAAAGAGAGGCAGTCAAACAGTTCAGGCACATAGCCCTGGATCAGCTCCAGCCTAGTTATGTAATCGGCTCCCTCTCCACACACACAAACACGCACGCCTGTGGTGTCATTCCAGGACACAGGGACGGTGGTCGGGGGGTGGGGGTCAGAGGTCGCCCCCTGCTGGTACTGCAGTGTCACGGCGACTAGCAGGGGCTCACATAGAAAGAGCATGTCGCTCTTTCTATGTGTAGGAGGAGATGGGATAGAAATCCTCCTTGTATTACAGCAGGGGGTTTATGGGGGGGGAGATCTATCCTCCTCCACTCATGGTCCATCGGCAGCTTCTTCGATTCCCTCCTCATTTTAACCCCCTCCCCCCCCCCCCAGCTACATCACTACATAGACTAAACCGCACCCAAGCTGGTATCAGCTGCGTAAAAAACGCTGCCCCCAGCCCCCAACCTTCAGAGCACTGGTTCGGGGTGGGTGTGTCGCCCCCCCCCCGCCCCCTTTTGATTAGGGGTTAGGAAGCACTTTGTGTAAAATCAAGCCAACTCCCCCTGTACCATAAGCCAAGGGCATGTTCTACTCCCGGCTTTGGAAGGAGCGCGTCCCTGGCTGACCCTTACGTAAGTTTACATTTCTCAACTTAAAAAAGACCACTCTTTTTTTTTTTTTTACTGCGGTGCGATCCGTTGTTCCCCCCCTCGCTACATTCTACTCCCCTGACTGCTCGTTGCCATGACTACTCCATAGCAACAGCTGCTAGGTTCTCTGGGGAACCTGTTTCCATGGCAACCAGGATTTCCATAGTGATTGTCAAAAGCCTACATCATACGATACAACATCACTGAGGAGGACATTATCCAAATGGTTTGTTACTGATACATACATTACATAACCCACTGCCGTATACTGTCCATAGAATGGGAGCAAATGTTGACACGTTTTATGAGTCATCCTCGGTTTCCAGGTGGACCCTTAATGTCTGTCTGGAAGATTCTATGTGTTAATCTTCTGCAGTACTGTGCTGACATTAATCCTAAGCGTACGACTAGTCGCCGGCAAGGAGGTGACCTGACATCACCGTCGCTGCTATGGGCCCCTGCCTGTAACACGCGTGTCGGGAGTGCCGGAGATGACGAGAGTGGGATACAGGAGGGGAATGAGGCTGGAAGATGGAGGGAGGGAGAGGGGGGGCCCGCTAGCGTGATGCCATTATAGAGCCCAGGGCTTCATTGTTCTTCACCACTCCACTGCAAGAAATCCCATGATCCTTTTCATCAGGTGTTTCGGGGCTTGTTGCCACAGTGGTGTGGGCCCCCCTGGAGCCCT
>JAODJX010000066.1:319640-340067 GCA_026776945.1 Isichthys henryi
ATGTCGTCGTGGGGTTTCCTCCGGGTACTCCGGTTTCCCCCCACAGTCCAAAAAACATGCTGAGGCTGATTGGAGTTGCTGAATTGCCCGTAGGTGTGCATGCGTGAATGAATGGTGTATGAGGGCTGTTCCCTGCCTCGTGCCCCCCCGCGATAATCATGTATATGACCCCCATCAGCATTTTAGCTTTTCGATAGCTAACGACGGTCTTAGGATACTGCGTTTCTTGGGTTAAGGTGCTGTGAGTTCGTAATATCAGTTTTAGGTTTTGTTGTTATCTGTATAGGGGTGTTGCTGATGTAGGCGTCAGCTGTTTGCTGTGCGTACTCTTTCATGTTACGACGGGATAGTTAGACAAGTAGGATCAGTATGAAGGGATATATTATTTCCGGAAAAAATGCCCCCAACACTACCGTAAAAAAATGGCAAACTTTCTGCGACAAACAGGAAATAAAGCGAATGGCATTGTATAACGCCAGGAGAGGACGATGGCCGCCACAGCTATACTTATACTAATAAAAAATAATAAATAATAATAATAATAAATATACACAATTCAGTGAGACGGACTCGTCCAACGCCAATCAACCGGCATACAAGATAATGAATATATGAGGGGGAAATATAAAAGATCTGCACTTTCAGCTATTTAAAAAATGTTTTTCATTCTCTAACCGGCTTACCCGTGAAGGCTTACAGGAAAACAGGGTTTTAACGGATCTCGTTCATTATCTTCTCCCATCTACATTATTAACTCATTCTTAAATCATCGCTTGGCAAAGGTTTTCCTAATTTGATCTCCTCATACCCGCCGCTTGGCGAATCCATCGCGGAGTCGATGGTCATTCGCAGTGCGGTCTGCAAATGATACTTCACAAAAAAAAAAAAAAAAATGCCAACAGTAATACAGTTTGTAGTTGGGTCAAAAGGCGTCGGGATGGTTTTTAACTTGCCGATGCTTCAAAGAAGTATCCTCAACGCTGAAATTCTTGGAAAGCGATAGGGAGAAGAAGTCAGAGGCGACACCTTCTGGCGAGCGCCTGTTTTAGGAACTGGCCTTTCAGTCCCGGGGTTGTCATTTCATTGTTGGTTAATCAACTTGCATTTAAGACAATGCCAAATGCGTTTAAGTGTAAGCTGCCGTGGCCTATAAACAGTGAAAACGTATAGAGATCATATATTCAGAGTTTTCGGGGGTTTTGTGTTACTTGTGTTATTTTCCAGATCAACTGGTTTGAATTAAAACGGTATTTGTACTGTTGTGCGAAAAATATATTTATATCAATCGAGAAGGTTTTGAGGATACAATTATGTTTTTCCCGGGTATTTAAATATACAGACCTATGCTTTTGTTTAATTAGATGTTAGTTATGTGAGGGGGAAGACGGCGAAGTTAAACTCTACGTTGGACCTCGTGGAGCCAAATGGCAAGTGGAAACAAGCAACGCCCACGCGTGTGTTGCTCGAGGCGTGAACTCGGCACACGCCAGATTTTTTTGACCCCCCCCACACGTGTCCCCTCACACCTCACCAAGCAAATGGCTAGGCATTTAAAATTAAGTTACCTATTTTTTATTGCGTTTCTAGACTAGAACCACAGCAGGAAAGTGTCACTGTGGGATCCGCTTCAAGGTTTCATCCCAGAGCCGAGGCGAATACGCACCTCGTCGCTATAGCCTGCTAGCATTTGTATGTCATTTCATATCAAACGAGGAACACAAAAAAATCCTCCCTCGCCACTCTTTACATTATAACACCCGCGTGGTTTGTTCTCTCTGATGCTCATGTTGACTTCTCGACCTTGTGACATGCGACTAACCAAATAAAATGCTTGGGGAAATTATTAATTTCTTTTGAAGCAAAGTATTTCGAGCGATCTAGTGATTACAGGAAATGCCTTTATTTCCAGGTCATTTTTCCCCATTTCTGTGTACACGGGGATCCACATAACTGGTACGCAAGTGGCGTACTGTACTCGTTTTTACTTATGAATGAATACTGAACTGAAACCTGGAGTGAGACAAGATACGTATCTATAGGGATGCACGTTTCTGTTTCGCTAGTACGCATTTGCGTACTTGTGAATTAGTTACGTGCATCTCCGTGGATACGATCTTTTTTTACTTGTGTCACTCCAGGTTTCAGTTCGGTGATGGCGTAAAAAAGAAAGTCATGTTCATATTTGAGAGGTTCAGTTCAGCACGGTCTACACATAACTTAGGAAAAAAAAATCCTACACAATGCAATGACTAACCATTTGTCCGCAGCGCTTCCCACAGCCGTGTAACACTGAGGTGTGATTCGCAGATCTAAGGACGCTCAGGCGACAAGTCGGTTTTATGACGGTAGCAGCCACAGGTGAATTGGTCGATGGCAACAAGAGATAAGGAGACAAAGCAATCAAAGTAGTCTAATTGTAATTCAGAGCAGAGACTGAAAGGCAACCAAAATTGGACTATTGATGACCATTCTCTTGTAACAATAACGTGGCTTCTTATACATATATTTGGACTCGGCGGCCTATTTACAAGCACGCCAGCTTCTTATTTAAATCAGGCACCTGGTTAGTTCCGAAGAATAGTCTGGCGGACCATGGAGGTGAGAGCCATTCTCACGCTGTGGGGTTCTGGGAACGAGGTAGTTTTGTCGATGAGAACCGAAGACACTTTACATTCCCACACTAACAAGTACTTTCTCACTGTTACGTATGTCCGAAAACGCATGAGATTACATTATATATAACAGTTTAAACGCATCGAAGCTGATTTCAGATTAAGGGTAAATAAACCACAAATAGTCAAACAATTCTAAAGTACTTCTCATCCACATTCAAAAGAAGCAATATTTTAAAACATGTGTGGGTATATATTTGCGATCTTATCCAGAGAATCCAATTTACAAATGTTCAGGCACGCTGACATTCAGATGGCAAACATTTAATTGAAATTCAGGTAAATGTGAATAATGACGAGGGACTTCGCACAAGGTACGGCATCATCTACCAGGACATGATGGACTATGATTTATTTAGGACAAGGAACAAGCCTGTATTTTACATGGTAAAACTTCTTACTCGATAAAGGGTTTGTGTATATTGCAGTTGGATTTAAATGTATCGGGAGATTTCATAATAAACGTCATAATATTATTTAAACCCGTAATACACTATTTTTGTTCAAATCTCAGTTTAGAGACACGCGTATGTGACGTCATTCTGAGCGATGCTCGACTTTTCACAAGTCGGCCCAAAGGCACGAGAGACCTCACACCTCAGGGACGCGTGCCCCCAGCTTTTGTCACGTTAATCGCTTCAAGATGTACATTACACTCGCCAAGAACTCGGAAAATGATTTCTAAAAGAATATCAATAAATAAATGAAATATCTTTAATGGCTTAAATTAATCTATGTTCATTTACAGTTTTCGGTAGATTTTTCCAGTGTTGGGTGTGATCATGATTAAAAAAAATATATATATATATATATATATATAAACTTTTTTTCGGTTTTAACTGCCATAGTGTGAAGAAATCATATTTTTTTTACTACAGACGCTACCTACTATGTAATGTGTTTACTTACATAATTCCAACGAATGTGAAATAAGGTAGTTTTTGGGTCTTCCAAGAAATTTAAATGTCACAGTAACTTTTCACATCTATTCTTGTCAAATTTTCCCTCGTCTTGCCCCGTGCTGCATAATTTGAAAGTGTGCAAAAGGCACGCGCTATCACCTGTTTTGGCACTTCTTTGTATGCGAAGAGGATCAAAGCAAGTAACTTCCGTGGGAACGGGACAGAGAGCAGTATGTGTTGCCAAATGTCATGGCCGAAAATTCTTTGTCTTGTCCCAGTCTGAAACGAAAAGCTTAAAAATCGCAAGTTTTTTAATGTTACATTTAATAACAAGAAATCAGCCAATAAAGAACACAAATACACTACAATATGCTTTGTGCATAACCGCCTGATTCTACCTAAAAGAGAACTGAAATTATTCCGTTTGTTTGCTGATTTTAATATACATGTTCATAAGTATAACTGTATAAAGTTGTTGCTTGTTTTTACTTTAACCGTGATTTTGAAACGTTTTGGGGAGATTAAAAAGCATCTGAAAAAGACAATGAATTCACTGGCAGGTTAAGCGCGAAGCGTGGTCATTTGCATTGATCCACGCGCCGACGGAAGTCGAGGTGTCGATAAACCGCTGGGGACGCCGTCCTTTCGCCGCGTGGCGCCCGACGGAAAGTTGGGCTTTTTGACATTTTAGGAGGAAAGGGTATGCTAACCCTATATTCATAGGCCTAATTCCTAGTACGTTAGATAAGAGCATAGTATGTTATAGTAAAACACGTTATTTCATTATGCAATCCGTTGTTTCATTACACTTTACTTTACTTTATTTGACTTGTTTCAATGTAAACCTACTTCCATTTCGGAACTGCCCGTTTGCTAATTTCATAGTCCATTTCTATGAATATAATGATTTTTGTTCTTTTATGAAAACACGTATTGTTTGGGCTAAATGAAAATCAGCAAAAGCTCAGGTCCTATGAAAATTTGATAAATCGTTAAAGTGTTAAAACTGATAAATTGTTTTCATGGCTGATTCGTATTCAGAAGTGTAAAGGTCCTCATAGGAATGTCTCTCTTTTAAGAAAGAAATCAGTTCCTGTTTAAATCTTAAAGCAGCAGTGAAAACTTTAAAACTGTGTTTTTATTTAGTTTATTTCTTTAGAACTGTACATAGCTCTCCCTAGGATGGGTGTGCCTCGTTACTATATTATCATTGCAGCATTATACATTATAGTCATATTTCTAGCAAATTATAAGCCTTGACGCAGTATCGCTAAGAACTAGTTACTGTTTTAAGCAAAAAAAAAGGAAAAAAAACGAAAAGGGGCTGTTAACTGATTCGTATGCAAATGTAAGAGGGGTGGGCCTCTTGTGGGTGGAGCCACATTTCAGCACCTGAGCTGTTTAAAAGGACGCCGGCCGCACTTTCTCTGCCAGGAAGGTACTGTATGCGCATAGCTAGCGTTCTCTGTCAAGATCTGCAAATACTAAGGGCCCTTTTTAAGGTCACGAATTATCAACCAACGCCGAAGAAACGCTGTTGAATTTCAGAATGAGACTGCCAGGGGCAACTCAGACCGAAGATTTAAAAACTACCAGAAAGGTAACTTATATAAATATTTCCGTAACATATCAAATTATAAAACAAAACATTGGCCTATATACTTTATCCATGCACTACTTGAAATTTTAGCAGCCGCTATAACTCGTATGTGTAGAAGTAGGCTAGTATTACAAATCTTTTATTTTTGACTGACCATTAATAATATGTCAAGTCACTGTTATGTCATCCCTGCTCATCAACTTTTTACCCACTTACAGCTCCTCAAACCTCAGGTGGAGAAACAGAGACGGGAGAGGATGAACCGCAGTCTGGAGACTCTGCGAGTCCTGCTGCTGGAGGACTCCCAACACCAGGTCTGTCCCGCATATATCGCCCCTCTTGTCCAGCGCATGACGTGGAGTACACTTACAGGAGTAACTTACACCACTCGCTGACTCCTTACTTCTTGTTACAGGGCAAAATAAGCCGTAGGATCGAGAAAGCTGAGATCCTGGAGGAGACTGTTTTGTTCCTGAAGAAATCCGGTGGGAAGGGAAGCAAAGTTGGCGAACAGCAACAAGTCCAGGACGGAATATCCGCGTGCCTGCAGCGAGCTGCCCGGTTCCTGCACAGCAGGGGGGCGGCGCTGCAGGTGGACGCGGCCCTGAAATCCAGGTTCTTCCACTGGCGTGTGTGCGCCGGCGAAAAAGCTCCGGTCGTTGCTCGGTGTCCCCCTGTCGACTCTGCACAACTGTCTGCGCAGACGTGGCAGCGCCGCGTCGCGTTCAGAAGCAGCGGCCCCCTCCACCGCAGAGTTGCACTGGCGTGTGGAGACCCTAACATCCCTCAGCGCCCCCAAAGAGATTCTCCTCGCTCCTCTCGCTCTCCCCCAGTCAGCCAGGTTGTGTGGAGACCGTGGCCGTAAAAACTCTTTAAATTAGGACACCGATCCGTTTTTACAAATATAATATATAGAATATATATATTCTGCTTTCCTTAGCAACAAAACTCTCCATAATAAAATGCATATATGTATATATTTAGGATGTGTTTGAAACACCGATGTGTTCCTAAAAATAGATTTAGTTCAAAACTGTTGTATATATCATGTAAATATCCTAAATATGTCTTTTAATAGATTATTTTCACCATAATGATTTCCATTTGACTGCACAATTGTACATCTCATCCAAGTCTTCTTTTAAATGTATTGGTTAATTGCGAAAAAATGTTTAACTTTGGATGTATATCACCACTGTCACATAAATATCTGTCTACCATACACAACTAGCAAATGTATATAATGCTAGATCTGTCAGTGCATGACTGTCCGTATCAAGGATACACTGCGTTTTTACTTCAGTAGTTATATACATACATCTTCTATTTTTGCACAACTATTTATTTTAATATTTTCTGTTTGTCCCTCAGCTTATATTTTGTACAATAAAATGTTAAAATGAGTAATGTGTCAGTTCTTCGTGTTTAATCCGCATGCACGTTTAGTTTCACCTGGATTGAGCCGATAAACGTGGCACCTCGCGCGCAATTTACATCGGAGGTGCGTAAAAGCCACGCGCCAAGTCTGTGGCACCGTTTGATGTCGCAGTTAAAAGGATCAAAGGAGCAGATCGCCATGGGAACGGTTCAGAAAAGCAGAATAGTGGAAGTTAGACAGTAGGCTAACAGGACGCACTTTGAATCGTTATTCCCAGCAGAAAAGCCCGGGGCCAAAATGCTGCAATTATTTTACTTATATCGAGAAAATGTTGCATAAGGCCAGATTTCGTGTTCGAGTCTCCCTTAATGAGTATGTGAAGTTCTCGTTTTTAATCTATATACACGGCTTCCGGATTCATGTCGTAATGTGAAAATATATGTTCTGTCATTAGGGTCTTTCTGTAAACCATTGCGCTTTCCTTTCACTAAACCTACCCTTTTTGAGTGAGTAATATGTACATATAGCGTTTATAATAAAGATAACTCCACTCTAAAGGTTCCCCACCTAGAAAATGCCCAATCAGATCAGACTCGTGGAAACACAATGGGAGGATGCTTTGAGGTGTTAATGCCCGTGTAAGGATGTTTGATCCTCTTCGGGAGACCGAACGTCACTTTCTGGAAACATGTTCCCACAGCCGGGTGTCGGAGTAAGGTGTCAAAAAAGTCGTCTGAAAGCGTGAAAAGTAAGTTAGAAAGCGTGAAAAAAGTGAACCCCTGCCGATTTGCGCGAATGAAGCGCATGTCCCACACATAGTTGGGAGGACTTCCGTAGTCATTTAACAGGTAAATAAAAAGCAAAAAAAAAAAAAAAAGAAAGAAATTCCACAGGAGTGAACGGAGCCCAACACGCTATCCCACGTTCCTACTTCAGTTCTGGGCTTCTAGCGAAGTGCAATACTTACTGGCGATCATTCAAGATTCACAGCACTTTTCAAAGTAGGTCGCATAAATTTCCCAAAAGCTATCATTGGCTCCTTTACCACACATTACCTCCATTAAAGTGAACTGAATCGAGGCTTTATTTTCCATTGGCACTGGCACAGAAGTACGAGTACTTTGGGATTCTTGCACGGTTCCCTTAGTCAATATTTAAAAACGACAAGAAGACTATTCGGGTTTTACTATATAACAGTAAATAATTCAATAGATAAAAAATTTGAATGATAGATAAATAAGGTGCATTAATTATCGTGGGTAGTTAGGGAGGTTAGAGCTGGAAGCACCCTGGGAAGGTCTTTGCCAGGGTACTGAAGGGGAGGGTTCGTCCTTTGGTCGAGCCCCTGTGGGGAGGGGGGGGGGCTGCTCCAGGAGTATGGGGTCCGCTGTTGGGGGTCTTCAGGTCCCTGTACAAATGGAGCTTGGTTTGCATTGCCAGTAGTAACTCAGATTCATTCCCGGTGGGTGTAGGATTCTGGCATGGCTGCCCCTTGTCACTGATTCTGTTCACAGTTTTTATGGACAGAATTTCTAGGTGTAACCAAGGGGCGAGGTAGCGGGGGGCGGGGTTCTGGTTTGGGGGCCCAGGATCGCATCTTGGATTTTTGCGAATGACTAGGTCCTGTTGGTGTCGTGGGCTGGTGACCTGCAGCATGCACTGGAGCAGTTAGCAGCTGAGTGTGAGGGGGCCAGGATGAGGATCAACACCTGCAGCTCTGAGGCCATGGTTCTTCCACTGGAAAAGGGTGGATCGCCCTTCTCCTGGTGGGGGATGAGCTGCTGCCTCAAGCAGAGGAGATTAAGTATCTCAGGTTCTTGATCAAGAGTGATGGAATGAGAGAGATGAGCAGATCGACAGACAGATCGGTGCAGCTTCAGCAGTAATGTGGATGCTGTACTGTTCTGTTTTAGTGAAGAGGGAGCTGAGCCAGAAGGCAAAGCTCTCAATTTACTGGTCGATCTATGTTCCCACCCTGACTTATGTTCATGAGCTCTGGGAAGTAACCAACAAAATGAGATTGACGATACAAGCAGCAGAAATGAGTTTCCTTGGTGTCCCCCTACAGGAGACGGAGGAGGGGGGTGGCTGGAGAGAGAGAGGTCTGGGCATCCCTGCTTAGACTGCTGCCCCTGTTACCCGACCCCGGATGGATGGATGGATGGATGGAGTTGGGGGGAGGGTTCAGAGTTCTGTGGGGGTGGTAGCTGAGGTACTTCTCTCCATCCTGAATGTCCTTTAGCAACAACTGGCAATAAAGTGACAGGAAAATGTGTTTTGGTGTTTTGTGCTAGATGCAGCTCTCAGGTCTTTGGAGTCTAAGGTGAGTGTAATGGATATGGGGATATGGGATGAAGACTGTGGGCAAACCACTGTGTCCGAGGCCCAAGTTTTGTTGCCACGCCCTGGATGGGGGTGTTTGGTGATGGCCTGTGCTGTAGACCAGCAGCAGGGTATGTACAGAGTCTCAGTGGAGATGTAAAACCATCCGCACACGTTACGTTCCTTGCGCCATTGTTTATTAAAACCTATCAATATTTCACGAATTCCAGAAAGATAACCAAATGGACCCTGACATCCAAAGGAGTCTCTCAAACCTCTCATCTCACCTCCATCTGTTTCCCACGGCGGCGGGTCCTTTAATCTCGGACATTTTATAAAGGTGTCACCGCGGGAATGGCACAGGCAAAGGCGCTTTGGACACAAAACCTTCCCCTTCAGCACGTGCGAATGGACCATCGACGTGCATTTCACAGGAGCGCACGCGTATTTCTCCCCCAACAGCACGTAAGATGACCCGAGCAAAGTAATGATTTAACATGATATGCATTTAGCGAAAATACGGGCAGTTTTAAACTATGGCCACAGGCACGGTTTTTTTGTTTTGCAATTGCTCTGCGCGTGTTAATATCATGCAATACAGGTAAATGCTTTACAAAAAAACGCTTGATATTTGAAATTCCACCGGCACGTGGATTACAAGTGACACTCAGGGGGTGTCCACAACTCCGGAGTGATACCGAGGTGTAAACGCGTGCAGAAGGTACCCCCCGATCCAAACCGGTTCCCATGATCTGGCGCTACATTTTGCACCCAAAAATCGGAAGCACGGAGGTGAGAGAAAGGCTGACGGCTGCCGACGCATCCGCTTCGGCCCCCGTTCCCATGACTCGGGAGATAAAACTGACAGGGAAGACAAGCGGCCACCAGGAATAAAGGTCCTCATGCTTTCACACGTTAAACGTAAATACTCTGTCAAGAACAATTCGCATTATTTATTTATATGACTACATTAAATGTGGAATTACTCATTTATGCTACATAAACGGAGTTTTTAAACATAATTCTTTTTTATTGAAATCTAAATTACTATTACAAGTATATCTATTATATGCACTGAGAATTTTAGGGGTTTGGTATCATTTTTAGCTTTACGTGTTTCCACAGAATTTGAAATGAACAGGTCATTTGTTAATAGTGACAGCGTCCAGACCTGCACCCATGAAGTAAAAGTTAATAATTTCTATGCTGTTAAGACCCAGTCTAGGATTGGGCCGTAACAGAATGGGCGGATGGGTGCAAGCGAGAAACAGCGGAAAACAGAATGTGGTTTTGAGGTGGTTTTTCTTATGTATACGGCAAACAGACACCGCGGCAAACAGACAAATCGCAAATACAGCAGATGGCGATAGACGAGAGTGACCAGGGGGTTTGGGGTCAGTAACGATGGATCAGAACTTCTGCAGCCCGTCTTTGTAATGGGTTTTGCTCTTTTTCTGTAAATTTGTATCGCTAGATATTTGGTAATAATATGACAGACGCTTTATTAATCCATGTGGAGAATTTATCTCGTTTTTTTGTTCGTTTTTACCACATCTTGGTCTCCTTACAGGTGAGAGCAAGCTGGGGGGCCACAGCAAAGGGACAGCCACCTTGTCACCCCCCAGGGAGCTGGGGCTTAAGGGCCCACAGACATTTGAGCATCCCGGCAAGACCGGGTTTGACCGGTAACCCACATGGAACATAAAATTATAACATTATCAAATATATTAATAATAATAATATCAAAGTAAGAACTTTCTCTTTCAGGATGCATGAACAGTTATTGTAAATAGCATTTAGAGTCACGGTGACAGTATCCAATACTTTCATACTGACAAGTACCAGTAATTGACATGGGGGGGCAAGCTATTCTGTTAGGGAGTTTAGGCTTTGTTGCCACACCCTGGATGGGGGTGTTTGGCGATGGCCTGTGCTGTAGACCAACAGCGGCGTGTGTACAGAGTCTCAGTGGAGGGCAGACGGGAATCAGTAATCCTCTTGCAGTCTTTATGACTTTGGAGAGTTTTCATTTCCTGGTTCCAAACCACACAGTGATGCCTCTGGTTAGGATTATCTCTGGGACCTCTGAAGACACGCGGGCGGTATTATACGTCAGTGTAAGCAAATGTAAAATCATTCTCATACATTACGTTCCTTACGCCATTGTTTATTAAAACCTGTCAATATTTTTCCAGAAAGATAACCAAATGGACTCTGACATCCAAAGGAGTCTCTCAAACCTCTCATCTCACCTCCATCTGTTTCCCACGGCGGCGTGTCCTTTAATCTCGGACATTTTATAAAGGTGTCACCGCGGGAATGGCGCAGGCAAAGGCGCTTTGGACACTAAACCTTCCCCTTCAGCACGTGCGAATGGACCATCGACGTGCATTTCACAGGAGCGCACGCGTATTTCTCCCCCAACAGCACGTAAGATGACCCGAGCAAAGTAATGATTTAACATGATATGCATTTAGCGAAAATACGGGCAGTTTTAAACTATGGCCACAGGCACGGTTTTTTTGTTTTGCAATTGCTCTGCGCGTGTTAATATCATGCAATACAGGTAAATGCTTTACAAAAAAACGCTTGATATTTGAAATTCCACCGGCACGTGGATTACAAGTGACACTCAGGGGGTGTCCACAACTCCGGAGTGATACCGAGGTGTAAACGCGTGCAGAAGGTACCCCCCGATCCAAACCGGTTCCCATGATCTGGCGCTACATTTTGCACCCAAAAATCGGAAGCACGGAGGTGAGAGAAAGGCTGACAGCTGCCGATGCATCCGCTTCGGCCCCCGTTCCCATGACTCAGGAGTCAAAAATGACAGTAAGACAAGCGGCCACCAGGAATAAAGGTCCTCATGCTTTCCAACGTTAATCGTGAATACACTGTCAAGAACAATTTGCATTATTTATTTATAGGACTAAAGCAAATGTGAAATTACTCATTTATGCTATATAAACGGAGTTTTTAAATATATTTATTTTTCGCTAAAATGTAAATGACGATTACACACTCAAACCAGTAACCTTCTGATCACGGGCAGAGAGGTTTAGCCCACTGAACCACACACCGCCCCCAAACTGAAGCATAACATTATAAAATAATGTAAGCATTCTATCAAAATTGGGGAAATATGCATCCCAGAAAACAGGTACTTAGCCGATCTGACGGCTGGCATCACAACCTGAGTTACCAGCCGACTAACAGCCACCTGGGAACTGAGGCGTACGAGGCCTGGGCACAGGGGCAGTGGGGGAACAATCGTACACTGGGCCCTGAGGCAAAAAATGCACCATGCCCCCCCCTCCCCCATAGCCTGCCTACACCAGTTGCAGATGATGAAATTTAAGTAGCCTCCAAATATCGTACCCATCATGCACTGCAGTAGTTAGCTAACTCCACAAACAGGCTTTTTCGTTAAATTCACGCGTCAACAACATAATTTGACTAAAAGCATTACAAAGTATCACATTTCAAAGCTATTTTAAGTATTGTATCAAATATTTGTTTAATGTTATGACTCCCACCATAATGAGATTGTATGTATAAAAATGAGAGATTTTAAAAAATTTGTTACTTATTTTTGATTAACATCAGTACTTTAATCCTCAGAAATATTTGAGGTACAGTTAACGTCACGGGGACCTGGTTATACTGGCACGGTAGTGTGACGTTCCTGCGCACGAACAGACCATTGTAACGATATTGCAGAAGTTTTCTGGTGGGGGAAGTTGGGAATTTTTTTATATTAATATGTTACTTTTGCACCTCCCGCTCAGCCTCCAGCTCCTGTACTGAGCCTTTTACTTGTGCTTTCTATCTCCAGGTCTACCTTCGGCCGGATTCCCAGTATGAGGATCCGGAATGAACACAGGACTAAAGCCTGGGATCTATGGGTGGTTCTGGCTCATTTTTTTATTTCTAGGTTCTAAGTTACGCATAGTAACTTCTTCGTAAAATCCCCTCAGCGCAAATTATGACAGTGATCTCTGGCTTCCAGGTGCTGTTATGCATGATCAGATGCTGGTCTCCCGCTTTTCGGGGAAACCAGCATACCACCAATACACAGGAGCGGATTAGCGTCACATCAGTGAACAGACCACAGCGCTAAATCAGAGAATACGGTGGAGCAAAGATGGTGACACATAAGCAAATAAATTACAACTTTATTTATCATAGTAACAAAAAACCTTTCAAAGCATCTTTATTATTTGAAGCAGCAGGTCTACAGTTTTGTGAAAATTAGCCGCAGTGAACAAAACAATGATTAATCCCCCCTCCCACTCCATCAGTCTCACCCCCCTTCCTCTTGCTAATTTTGACTTTACCCGACTTTGCATCCCTCTCTCCGCACCCGCCACACCTAAACCTTCCCTGCCGCTCGGCCCTGGGCCCGCTGGTACTCCTGCTGCAGGCTCGTCAGAACTTCCCGGTGCTGATCCGACTTGCGCTCCAGATCCTTCAGCAGGGTCTCATAGCGCTGGCTGAAGGAGGGAGAAAAAGGAGCGAAAGTGATTGGCCAAAATCTCCCAGAGCCCCGCCCCACCCGGAAAAGAACTTGCTGCATTACCAAGAGACAACAACAGGGGGCAGAAAGACTGGAATTGCTCAGAGGTTTTCAAAGATTGGGAAAACTAGCTTTTTAAAACCTGGGAAAACTAGCTCTTCTAAAATCTTCAGTTTGCCAATTCACAGCTAACAGTATAGATCATGTCGGGGGTATGAAGCTAGTACAGGTGAGAAGATGCGGATTGGATATCTGCATAATCTATAAACCTGTGCTGTATATTAATTTTTATAAAAAATGAATGAATGAATAAAAATAAAATTCAATTAAATGTCTTATTATTCTTTAAAAAAACGAAAAATAAAACTGTAGGTAATAATAAATTATGTTGGAATATTTTAAATCCTGTCCATAAAAACGACACACAACGCGAAAGTCTAATGCAAGTCTGCTCTACACAAAATCATAATTTTGAAATGTAGGAATACCCATACAGCAAAATGATGCAATAATGGATTATTTCATATCAAATCACCCAAAGGCTCCCAGATCACCCTCTCGGATTCCCCTGAAAAAATCCACACGTGCATTTTTATTGATTGCCAAAACCACGATGAAGCACTAATGCGTTAAACCACAGTAAGAGCTTTATCTTTTCAGGAAATAAACTATCATTGTAAGCAATATTCAGAATCACAGTGACGGTAGTCAATATTTCCATAGTAAGAAGTCAGCATTTCACCAAATAGCTTTTAACATTACGATGTTTACAGATTTTTGGTAATATCCCGATTCAAAAGTTTATCATTCTGAAGACCTTCAGGCCACCTATCACAATTAAGACCTTGACTTGCATCATTTTGCAAAAGCATACTTAACTGGACACGGCGATGCTCATGAATTATTAATTCGGCATAAATTTTGGGAAGAGGATGTGAATTTTGTTCAGGTCACAGGAAGGAATTGTGTAGTTGTGAACTGGACCACCCTGAGCGCTAAGTGCACCGATAACGCACGACACGTATTGTAATAGTGCCCAGCACCTGCCTTCTCGATACCTTGCAGTTCAAAAGGCTACTTTGTTTTGGTGAAACGTTGATTTGTCACTATGAAAGTACTGGCTACTGCCACTGTGACGATTTGATATGGAACGACTCTAATGCAAAAAAAGAAAGAAAAAAAAAGAAAGTGGCAGGTCGTTTCAATTTGCAGGGTATCAAATCTCCCCTGAAACTCACATCTCTCCATTGATGTACTCCAGTCTCTTAGAAACCGTTGCCTTGGCTTCCTCCAAGTCCTGCTTCACCAGCACCGGACCGATGAGCTTGTACACAGTGTTCTCGCTATCCAGCAGATTCAGTTCCTGCGGCACACAGCGCGATGGCACATACATTATACAGCTCGGAAAGGCCCACTAAGCTTATTTTAGTAACCCACCCTGAGCAGGACGTACCTCTTTCACAATGTTGTTCTCTGTCAGCTGGGCTTCTAATTTTTGTCTAGCTGACATGCTTTTACTTACATCTAGGAAAGACAAACTGGCTATTACACATTAAGCAACAACGAATTTAATCTTTCCACGATTTCCCCCCAGAATTTCTTAAATATATCATTTCAAGCAGTAGGTATTAGGTACGAACGTGTTCCTTCCATTAATATGTTTTATCATCATCACATATCATGCAATATTCAAATATGATAATATGAACTACAGCAATAAAAACAATACTGAATGCAACGTTTTAAGTCAGACCGTGTAATTTCGTGCTAATACAACGTGTAACAGTTAGCCGCTACACAGTACACATTAGTCGAGGTTATGAATCCACGACAACCTCTCTCACTCTCTCTCAGTACCTTTCTGTAGCTGTTGATATTTTTCTAGCTCGGACTGCAGTTTCTTCTGAATGGCTTCAGCCATTATTATCCTTCTGTCAACCTTTTAGTTTGTTAAACACACTCAAATCACATCCACACCTCGTATTTTACGTAGCAAAGCCGATCGAACAAGCAAAGGAAATGTGCCCGTCTCGTACCGGAAATGACGCAGTTTGTCTGCGTCTAATGGTGCTATACTGTCTGTTGCTCGGGTAGCAAAAATCATTCTGTTCTAACCCATAGAAATAATTCCATTTTACGCTGAAAACTTTAATTTGATATATCTTAAGCTATTAACTTTATTTTCATATATACTTATACGTAAATTATAGGGAATAGCTCCGTCCTCCATCTCCCCTTCATAGTCACATTAGTTATGTGAAATAGGAACTATTTATTTATGACTTGTTGCCTTCTCCTCCCGGAGTGGGAGGGTTTCCTGCATTTGTATGTAGGATCTGTAAACGTGCCTTTCTACTCTCTTAGTGTCCCTTTAAATAAATCAGTGTTATGTTCACACTGGGCAGATGGTGACCTGCTTGCCAGTCCGATTGTGCAGGGAGTGTCCCAGAGTCCAACAGAGAGCACATGAAAAATGTGAGTTACAACACATCATGTAATAATACTGCATTTTGACAAAAAGTTTCACTTCATTATGTGATCGCACCTGCATTTTGTAATAATCTGTCGCATTTTGTCATAGACAGCTTGAAGACAGTATGCCATGCATTTCTGTGCGTTTTGTAATAAATCATTACATATTGCGGCAGTTATTACAAAACGCGGGAGTTACAGTTTTTAATGAGAAAAACGTTATAATACTGTTATGTAATAAACAACCAAAATGGGTATCTTCATTGACGCTTTGTCAAGTTGTTACATAATGCAGCATTATTATATTCATTGTAAAACGGCAGTCAATTGGCTACGATGGTAAAAGAGGCGTAATGGGCTGAAGGGCCTGGATCAGTTTGTATCTGTGACCTGCAGCATCTCTGCAAATAGGTAAAAGCATATAGCTGGGTAAATACATGACAAAACTAACCAAATAAAAGTTAACAGTAGGCAATTGATTTCGGATATCAGGTGTCACATAAACTGAAATCTGAATTCAGGCCACAATGCTTCAAATTTCTATCGAAAATCTACTGTAGAGTGTTTGTATAGCCTTGTTCTTCATTTAGTATGTAAATCCCTATTTAAAAAGCGTTATTCTGTGAAGTAACACTTGGCACAACAATGAAGTGTGTTCTCTGCATTTCACCCATAAGTGACATAACAGGGGACGGCTAATTCAGCAGGGTGTGGGGGTAATACCTTGCTCAGGGTACATTAGTGGTAGTTTGCAGATCAGGGAATCGAACCAGCAACCATTGAATTACAAGTGTGGTTCCCTAACCACTAGGCCACCGCTGCATTAAGGGTCAAAAGGTTGCATGTTTTTAATAGTTCTAAAGAGCTGTGAAGCAAGAGACGCCTAATTTTCACGAAAAGGTATGACTGCAAAAAAAAAAATTCGTTAACTTCCCCGGCATAATTAATCAGCAAGAGGCAGAAAACAGCATAACTATGACCTTGCACATGGTTCCAAACAAAACATTGTTTATTTTTAGGGAAAAAAAGTAGCTGGACATGAATGAACCGGAGAATTCATACACGTCACTGTTGTCACGATTCAGTCTGTTCATCCTCACAAGCGGGACGCAAACCAAAACCCATCCGGGAAGGTCTTTTCCATCTTCACTGCTTCTTCTTCACGACATGCGCACAGTCATACTTGCCCCGCACCACTTTCAGCTTCACCCCCGGTAAGTCCTGTGTCCTACCCCCCTCCACTAGTACCACATTGTGCTCCTGGAGATTGTGTCCCTCACCGGGAATGAACGCCACCGCCTCCTGGCCATTGGAGAGACGCACCCGGGCGCACTTGCGGTTCGCAGAGTTCGGCTTTTTCGGCTTCCGTATCAGGGTTTTCAGGACCACCGCCTTGAGCTGGGGGCGGCCGAAAGTGGCTCCAATGCGGGGCTGCGGGGGAGGTGGTCGGCCCTTTCGGTGCATCTGATTGAGTGTCGCCATGGTCCTCGACAGGAAGGGGCGGGACCACGGGGAGATGAAGCTCGGCACTGAAACGCCAGGAAGGAAGGTTTTAATCACGACTTGCATGTCAAAGGATGGTCCAAACCCCACGTGTGGACAACTTCACCTACTGCTTGCGATTTGACACTATTATTCCAATGTTTTTAGTGATCCATCCTTGTTTATTTCACAATTATTTACCATCCATCTTCTGTAGCCATACAGTAGAGGCTATAACCTATGCTGGAGGCTATGGGTGCAAGACAGGGAACAACCCAGGATGGGGTGCCAACCCATCGCAGGGCACAATCACACACCATGCACCCTCACATGCACACCTGTGGGCAGTTGAGTAATCTCAATTAGCCTCAGCATGTTTTTGGACTGTGGGGGGAAACCGGAGTACCTGGAGGAAACCCCATGAAGACAGAGAGAGAACATGCAAACTCCACACACGTGACCCAGGTCCCAGAGTGTGAGGCGACACCACGATGCTGTCCCTCCGAATTATTTTACAAAACTAATACTAAAAAACTGTGTGAAACTGGCAGATCTAGCAGCGGCAGACAGCCAGATTAGAGTAAAAAAATAAATAGCCTAATATTTACTATATCATAAGGTTACATTTCAGGAACATGTTTAACAAGTTGGCTGACTCACTGTTAGCAGATCAAATAAAACCAGATCAAATCATTTGCAATAATATTAGCCTCCAGAGAACTACACTGGACTCACAAGGCATCTGATTTACTACCTACTTAAGATTTTCAAATAGTGTACTGATAATGGCTGCCAGGTAATTCATAGCAATATTATTCTGTGTTGTAAGTCAAATTTCTAAACAAAAAACATGCAAAAGGTGCAAATGTAAACGTATTATTCCAGATGGCTGGTAAATGTTCGCTGCTAAGCTTGCTCGCACCTATATATATATATATGTGTCTGAGTGCCATGGAGAGCAAGACGGGGTAGGTGCAAAGAGAATTTCACCAGAGGGATCAATAAAGTGTCATTATCATTTATTATTATTATGCAATTTTATTGAAAGACCCACCCTGCAACAGAGATGACAATAGAGGTCTCATGCTCCAGAAGGTAGTCATTTCCTTCTGCAGAACAGGAAACAAAGGGATAAAGATATTTAATAAGCACAAATTACAAATAAATGTTGTTGTACATCTGACGGCATAAAACGAGAGCTACGTAACGTTACAAAGCCGAGAAACTAATGAATTTAACACGGATTTTAAGAAACGTATTTCCGATAGCATTAACGGTAAAGTGTTAAAAACGACAATGTGAGAAAGTGTTTAAAATCGAGTTAGGCGTTTTTTTTGCACATGATCCTTCTATATGATGCACAAATACAATTTTAACTAATCGAATGTGCAGTTTAACAAAATAAAAATAAGTTATTTAAATGTGAACCGTTTGGTTAAAATCAAGTCATGCGAGCGGCATTTCGCACATAATCTGTCATTTTTAAGGTCCAGGCCACACTGGAAAAATTTGACACGTTTTCCCGGTCACCTTGCATGCACTAGTCAAAGTATCACCATAGCCTTTGGGGTTACCTTTTAATCCAGAATGTCAGCAAAGCCGTACCGTATTGTATATATTTTGTGTATTACTTCCAGTCTATAAGGGATACATCTACAAAGAAACAATCCAGCAAAATTAAGGAATGAAATTTCTGTTAAGACCTTTTTCCCACTTCCTTTAAGAACAGCCGGAAGTACCCTGGTGTTCACTATATTTTTCCCGGGTAGATATAGTAAATTGTGAAATGATTCCGGGTATGAAGCTGTGGGACACGTGAAATGACCCACACCATCTATTTGACATGTTCCCTATTCAGACATTATTTAATTGATAAACAAAAGCGCGTTCTTATTTTTCTATTTAAACGAATTTCCCTGTCATCTCTCTATCAGTAATTTTCTCTTCCAACCGCCTATTCAGCACGGGGTCGCTGTGCTGTTGCAAAGGGCACAAAGTAGGTAATGCAGGGTATGGCCTGAGTGGTTAATTATAATAGTAAGCAATAATAATATGCTATAATATAATATAAGCAATGCACGATTTATATCTACAGTATACGATGATATAAGCTTCACTGTACGCACAATTCCTTGACCATTATTTTTTGAATATGCGGTTCATGTCCACTCCCCATAAAATGCTTTTGTTGTAACATTAATTGACAGTCCATATCAGAACTGCTTTGTACAACTAATGTTTAATATGTGCATCAATCCAGACATAGAAAAGGACGGCCGGACAGCGTTGCACGTCCGTCATCAATCACGTGAGTTTGATCGGATGTAGTTTCTCTGCCTGAACACATGGGGGCAGTGTTTGACCTTTTTTTGTAAAGCGATGTAATTGATTACGTCCTAAGCTTTAATGACAGTGTTATAATATAGTGCGGTTTAGACTTCTTTTGTTTGTATTATTAATTATGGTGATTTTCGGCATTTCAGAATCTCTATTTTGGGATAGTAATACACAGAAACAGTCATTAGAGCATTATGGCCACCTATCATGGTCAGGGTTGCAGGCCCAAAAGCATCGTGGTCTGTTAAAATGCTTAAACGAAATTACTTGATTTTGAACATTTTAAGAGTGAGACATTTAAGGTGCCGTTTTCAGCCTGCTCAGCTGAGTCTTCATATTGAGTACTCCTGTCCGACGAGGGCAATGGAATGATGAGATGTGATGTAATGGCTTGGAAAGGATGCTGGACGAAGGGGACTTGGCGAGGGGGAAAGGTGGCTTGTTTGTGTCCAACCTTTGCATCTTGCCAGGGAATTTGGGGGATTGGATTGGTGTGGGGGGGGGGCAAGGTTGGTGTGTATGTGAGAGAATGAAGCCACATTTGGAGATGTGAGGGAGGGGAGGACGGCCATGACACAGAGTCGGAGCACCGATGATAGGGAGAGAGGAGAGGGATGAGAGAATTCTGCCTCAGAGGGAGTGTGGGAGGTATAGGAGTATGGAGGGGAGAGCAGGTACCCATGGGGGGGGGGGGGGGCTTTGCATCCAGAGAAAAACCACCCCCAAACCAAACACCAAAACCCCGC
>JAODJX010000066.1:344885-355676 GCA_026776945.1 Isichthys henryi
GGGCCCTGTATTTTGATGTGGGCCTGGGGGCCTTTTGCCCCCCCGTGTGGGGGGGGGGTGGCGGGGGGGGGGGGGGTGGCGGCGTCACCAGGACGCGGCGGCTGCTGCTGCTGTGAGGGAGGTTGACTTTGCTGAGGGAAGCTCTCCTCCTCCAATGAGGAGAGGCTCGAACGTGGGTGTCCGCCTTCGGGCTGTGCAAGCTCCGCCCCTCCTCCAGGGGCTTGCTCGGCACCGGAGCTGAAGTCAAAGGACTGGGCGGAAAGGCCGCTGCTGCTTGGCGTGAAGACTTGGTCCGGGCTGGACAGTGTGTCTGGGGACTGCAGTCCCAGGCTGTGCTGGTAGGAGGCACTAGCACTCAGCACCAGGGCCAGCTGGTTCTGCTCCGTGCACAGCTGCTGGCGCACAGACCATGCCTCCGACTCACTGCAAAGGGGGCAGAGACGGAGCGATAGTTTATCAAACACTGTCTGTATCCAGACCTTGACATTCCGCATGTGATACAAAAAAGCACCCTGTTAATACCTTATGACGTAGTTATGGCAGCTAATCGGGCTCTCGCCGCCCTCCAGAGTGAGGACCATGTACAGCCACACCCATGTATGGTCCGCAGCCTCCATCCGCACCACCATCTCCACCCGTCCTTCTCCGCCTTCACTGACTTTAAGGAAAAAATTCGACAAACGTTAGCACGATTTTAGCAGTGACAGCTGTTGGTTTTATTATAGTGAGCTCCTGTGGGGGTGTTTTGGCGGCTTGGTTAGCAGCCTGGTAGCTAAAGTCTTCCCACACATGGAGCCATGCTGTGTGGGGGAGCTGGCAGGGAGTCGGCGGGTGGTGGGCTGGGGGGAGGGGGTGGCAAGAATCGTGCTGGGCATACTCACGCAGGCGGCAGTGTTGCGCAGAGGCATGCGACAGGTCCTCCGGGTGCAGTAGGCTGTACCAGGAGCGCGTGCGCAGGGTCTCGACGTCATAGCCCAGGTAAACGTTAATGCTGTGATAAAAGAATAGTGGAGAAGAGTGAGTCGTGCTGCTGCATGGCACTCTTGGTTACTGAAAAAGAAGAAGAAATCACTCAGGACACAGCGCCAGAGTTCAGTTAGTCCTTACCTATCCTGTGCATCCTGCAGCCTCATGTCCCGGCCATGCTGGGAGTGGAAGCAGGCCAGGAAGAAGGCGTGGTCAGCTGGGGGGGTTAGGGTGGGGCTTCGGGAGGGACACGGCTGCAGTGGCTGCGCCTCCAGAGGCGAACAGAAGCACATCCAAACCGGATTGGACGTCCAGTAAGAGGAGGCGGGGCTTGGGGGTGACAGGCAGCGCGCCCTAATTAGCGCCAGTTTGGTGCCGGCGCTCTGCCGACGGACCGACTTGGAGGTGTTGAACCGGCAGCGGAACAGGCGGTCTGCGAGAGGAAAAAAAAATGAAGGCGTTTCATATCTCATCTTAATATTGATCTTAAAGACGAAATTTGTACGTCTGTTTATTGAGAAAGTGATGGTAATGTGTCTTTATTACCTGTGTCAGGTGCAGTTGTAGGCACGAGATTGCTTCTCATGACAAAGTGGTCGCTCGGGTCAATGATGTCGTACACGTTGTCACCTTGAGCAACCAGATCCACCTTAACAAGCCACGAACAACAGAATCCCGCATTAACGACCATTAAAAATGAAAAGGCGAGCAAATTCTTGGCATAGTTTTGCAGCTGATGTTTCTAAATCATATGCATAAGATGTCATTCTGTAGCGTGTACCTGCCCTCTAGGCCACTAAGTCTAACTGTGAGTTTAAATTCACTTAGTGTATGACATGCGTTTTGGAAAAAAATCTGGTATTAATTTTGTTATATATGAAAGAAATATCTCTTATTTTTGAATTTCACTCACCATGGAGTGTCCGAGGTGCTCCGCGACGCTGTCGGAAAGATAGAGGAGTTTTCCTTCGCTTGTTAACAGCAGCAGAAAGCCCGGCAGTCCGTGGACCAGCTCCGACAGCTCCTCAAATGACATGAAGCTTGCGGTTTCTTCATAGCCGCCAGCCGCGGCTGCTTCTGCCCAGGGAAGACGGGGGGACGTTCAGGTTAACACAGTTATGGCCCTTTACTGCACTTACTCCGTGCTTTAGGTCACCAAAACGTTTCCAGGCAAACTGCATTTCCATGAAACGAAGAAGTAAGTCGCATCCGTACTAGTTTCCTTGCATAGTAATACTTCTAGTGATTCAGCACCACGGACAGCGACACAATCGTCTAGCGTTACTGCATCGTGAAAATGCAAATCAAATCAATGAGAAATTTAAAGATACTCATCTTTACAGATCAGGTGAGATGCAATGTGAACTAAAAATACTCAACATAACCCTTTCCGTCATGCCTAGTTGCGCTGAAATTCTCTATTCCTGACCTGTTGATTCATATTAATTCCCACCGCGACAGTAAAAAGACTAAAGCTATTTAAAAAGCTTCGATGCGGTGTTTTAAACTAATGTAAAGATTTATGGATGAAGCCATAATTTACAGTGTTTATAATTTACAAAGAATTAATATACGGTCTTAGATATTTAAAGAGAGTTACGAGGCGAAGTAGAAGATCGAGAAGTATATCACCTAATGAGAAGTCTTAGTTATTTTTGTTTCACTTACCTTCGGAGAAGAAGACGGACTTCCTTGTGTACATGCAAGCCAGCGACATAATATGAAGGTATGAGAGTCGAGCCTTATCCGCATCGGATATCGGCAGGAGCTCCTTCAGGTTCCGGATCTCCGAATTGATCTGGTCCCTGCGAGCCTTGGACGCTCCTTTCGTGGACCGGTACATCTCAGCCTGAGCAGCCGATAAATCAAAGAACCGGCTTCCGATCTTTTCAGAGCCTGCCTGGACGCAGAACGACTCGCTTTTCTCCTTTTCCCGTACTGGCGATGAAGAGTAGAAAGTTTCGGTCCGTTGGATTGTGCGAATAGTTGTTATTTCGTTGGTGTTAACATCCTCCAACTATTCTCTTTTTCGTGAATATGTCGCTTTCCCGTCCCGCCGCGAGTCCCGGTTCCGCTGGCGAAACGCTGGTTTAATGCCTCTTTCCCCCGACGACAATGAGAGTCAAACAGCCGCTGCTATAGATCCGTTCTTGTCCTGGTATTTAGGTCTTGTTTCTGGTGGAGGGCTTCGCTCGTCCGCAACTTATATAGGCTGAGGCAGTGCTGGCAAAGGGGGGTCCCGGTGAGCTATCACTGACGTAAGGGAGGGGGGTAACAGACTCCTCATCAGTATAGGTAAAGCACATTTTCCCCCCTCCCTACTCTATTCAACGTCACCCCCACTTTCTCCTAGCCGGTGACGTTGGGGAGCTCCGTCGACGCAAAAATCCCAATTTGGACAAAACCGAGGACGGGGCGGAGACTTTAGACGGAGTCACCGAGCCCCCGGTGTAGCCGGGAGGGGGGGGGGGAATCATTATCACAGCACCGGAGCTGCGCAGCATACAAACCAGACACCCACATCTCTCCGCATCTGTTTCGAAATCTATCCTGCATTGTCTTTATTGACAATCTATTTATAAAAATAAATTGTCTTCGTGTAAGTGTTGTATTCCAGGATTAATGTCAACTTAAATATCTTTAATCGATGTACCAAGGGAGCGTTTTACAGTTTGCTTTTAATTCTTGTTATTTTAGAATGAATGTTAACGTTTTCCTCCAGGTGAAACGCAGAGGAGTTTTTGTGAAAGAGGATGGGCTGTGAATCGTTTATTGATGCTCTGATGGTTTCTCCCTCTGCGTTTTTTGTAAAATGCATCAGTGGCAAGTGTATGCCCTCTTTATTCAGCCTGACGCTGAATAAACGTGAGCCGTAAATCCGAGCTGCAGCTCGTAAATCATAAAGGGCAGTTTTGTGAATGGAAGGGATTAGCTGTCGACTTCAATCAGTTTCGCTATTAAAACAAGAGTACAGAGAAAACATGTAATTAGTATTTCCCCACATATTTTTTTAAGCTAATACGTTTCGATAAAATTCTTCGGACTCTGCGGTTTTTTTCGAAACATCCACCACTTTAATCAGTCTTGAAATAGCTTATAGTTGTGCGTATAGAATAACTCAGTTTTTTTAAATGCGCTCTTTATTCGCGGTATAGAAATGAATACCGGTAAGTGTAAGTGTAGTTCAAGTTCATATAATTACTAATCTACGTGGATGTGGATGCGGCACGGGATACAGTTAGCAATGACAAATTTGCTATAGCGTGGAGGTATGCTGTTGATCGTTTTGTTTTATATATAAGATATTAAAATGAGATTAAGGAGAAAGCCGGACAAAGGCGCACAGATTGCTGTGTTTTGTTTTTGATATTAGCTCTCTGGTTACCTTAGTTTATGCTAATATTAATATTTTGTGACCTTTCCTTTCTTACTCTCTAATATGATTCAGAAGAGAGCATGACACTACTGTGTACGCTGCTTATCTACGCAAGTTATTAAGGTAGCTACAGTGAATAAATTACCATTTATAATCCAGGTTGCCTTTTTTTCTTACGGCAGGTTTCTTTAAAACAATTGGATTATACAAGTTTGCGTAATTACGCACAGCTAGACTTCTGACCAATTTCAGTATCAGTCAAATTGCTATGATAAATGCGCGCATCTTTCTTTAGAAGGTCGCCATTAAGAATACTTTATCGTGGTTTTATTAATCATATACATTTTATACCAGTTAATAATAACTTAAAGTGCACCTGATTTTCGAAACCTTTTCTGATCGAAAAGCTTTGACGTGTATATTAACCACGTCGTGAATTAGTATTACTTAGCGAATTCAAAGGCTGAGTTCTGCGGAGAACAGCGATCACTGCCTGTTTAACAGGGTCTGAAATATGCACCGTCTCTCACACTTCATTCTCTTTCTTCGTGTTTGCGTTTAAAAATAACTCGTAGCGTTAACGCTTATTCGAATCCCGCAGTCCGCGAGACATCTTCTTATGAGTGAGTGGTGTAGCTCAAACATCAGTAGGATGAGTGCGCGAAGGCGAAATGTTCGTTGTTTTGCGAGTCTACATATTACTTGACATATTAGGTTTATGATGACATATTACACTAATAACCAGGACTGGCAACACGGAGACCTAGTTGCACTCTAAGTCCAGACACAGTCGTGCAAGTTTTATTAAGTTCGTTTTAACACAATGTAGCCTAACCGGTCCCCTACATGAGACTAATTTGCCCAACCAATTGGGACTTCCGAAGGAGATGCAATGGGTAATATAAACGTTTCTTAATATAACGCTTATCATACCGCTTGACCTAATTACGGATTTGGATTTAAAGGTCTTCGTGAATTTAGTGGGTCGATTACGGCACGTGATAATCAGTGACTTCAATCCGAAATGCAGCTGTTTATACTAATAAAAATGCTTGGAACTTCGAAGCGAAGTGAGCGCGTGCGGTGGCGGCGCCGTTCCCCGTATGCTTCGTGCGCGCGCCGGCGCGTGCCGCGGTGGAGACCGTCGCGCGATGCCGGTGGGTGTGAGATGATGGCCGCTAGCGGGTGGGAGCTGCCGGCTCACGATGCTGACTCTTAGCCGTGTTTATACTGACATGTGGCCAGAAAAACACAGCGAACTGAACTAAGGACGAAGTTGCCGATACTTAAAATCATGAAAAACAAGGGCGCTAATTAAAGCGCGAAATTGAGGTGGGATTTTAGGCAATTTCATGTAAATAATCACTGCCATATTTAAACTGTGACTCAGAAGCAGAAAAGACATAAAGAATAAATTATGAAAAATCGATATAATTAAATGTGACTGAAATGCAAATAGGCTAGATTATAATTAGTTATCAGAAAACAGAAATAGTATACATTCCGCCTGAATTAAGCAAATAACATTGTTGTTGGGACATGTTAATGCGTACATTTTACGTCCTGCTGGTAAATTTATTCCATTATTAATTATATAACTGTAATTCTTCTAAGAGTTTTCTTAGCAGACACGTGCACCCAAATACTATCTCCATTCTGGTTCTTCAATCGACAAAACGTAATCAATGAACCACATCCCTTGTTTGGCAGGAGGGAAACAAGCTGCGATGATCAGTTCTGTATGTTTTTCTTGCAGGAGACGTGAACCAAGGATATAGTTTTACGCAGTGTGTGTTGTTTATCTAAGCAACGTCGATTGGAGATGAAGCCGTATGAAATGTACGTCACTTCGAGCAGTGAACAGTGACGTGAGGAATGTGAAGTGTCACCTTTCACGTCACAGTTAAATGATACTTTTATCTAAAGTAGCCTGCCAGTCGTACGAATTTACGGAGTAGGTGGGTTGTACCCAGGTCAACTATCTCTCTAAAGAAAATCGGAGCAGAACATCTCCAGAGGTTCTGAGCCGGCAGTATGCAGAATCGCTGTTTATCAATTCTGGATGGAAAACTGGAGAAATTGCGTAGCCTTGAGGACCAGTATCCAAGTTGAGGTGAGAAGCTTCATACGTTCCTAAACCGAAGTGGACATTGACATTGTTAGGTCTTTGTGATGAGTGCGGTAGCTTGTTCTGCTGACTGGATCAGATACCTGTTCTTAAGTAGTGGTGGGTAGGATGTTTTACAAAACATTTCCAATTAATCAAGGACCTTCTGCCATGGACTATGAAAGGATCTGTTGGGGGCGACTTGAGCTGTAAAGGCACATCATTAATGTTTATTTTGTCATATTTACTGGTGATGCAGTGGTTGGTGCTGTTGTCTCACACCTCTGGGTCCAGGGTTCGAGTTTCCGCCTGGCTTCCATTGGTGTGGAGCTTGTGTGTTGTTGTCGGGGTTTCCCGCAACTACTCCAGTTTGCCCCCACAATCCAAAAACAGGCTTAGGTTAATTGGAGGTAACAAACTGGTAATTGGTGTGCATGTGTGAGTGTGCCCTGTCATGGATTGGGCCACCATCCTGGGTTATCCCCTGTTACATCCCATAGCCCTGGATGGGACAAGTGGTTACAGAAAATGGATGGATGGGTTTAACGCGTGGGTGTAGTTTGCATTTGTGCATTAGTGTCATTTAAGGACCAATAATGAAAAACATGCCAATGTATTTCATTCTTGTTGACATGTTCCTCAGTTCCTCGTCAGATAGGAAACATACCAGGAAGGAACCACATATGCGGTTAATGAGTCTGTGCTTGCCATCCTGGAGTACACAATGTCTCATTCAAAAAACACGCATTAATAGTCAATACACACAAAGTGACAATTTTATGCACAGCTTTGGATAAAGTCCACTGGACAGGCACAATAAAATCTAGGTCCTTGCTTAGATAAAAAATGTGTACTTCTGAACAAGATCTCTTCTCACTGCACCAATCATCACAAAAACAACTGAAACGTCTTCGGCTTATTGGACGGTCTGTTCCCTTCTAGTGAGATGCAGAAGATTGTTTGTGTCCTTGAAGAATATTTCAGGCGCAATGTAGACAGCTTACACAAATGTTACACAAAAGTGTGTGTGTCTCTGTGTGTTTTCCACAGGCAACTTGTATGCGTTTTTCCTTCAGTTTTAGCAAGGATTGCAGAATGACTGAACAATACGAGCCACGTGTAACTCCAGGCTTGTGAGTAAACAAAAAGAACAAAATCTATAATCATATTCATTCATAATGCGAACAAACAATGTTTCGATAGCATATCATACTCTTAGTTGCAGTCCTTGGATAATCCACAAATATTCCCTAAGCACTCTAGAATATTTATTGTCCTTCATATAGGTCAATGCTTTCAAGAGGAAAACACTGTATATGTTTGTACTGCGTCAAACTCGACTGGCCTGCATGGTGTCAGGTTGACCATAAAACACTTCCTGGTACTACTGGGAGGTGTCTTATTATAGTATGTTTATTGTGCGCAATAATGCCAGTCAATGCCCTACTTTTTAAAAAGAAAGGATCAAATAGCACGATAATATTAGATACGCGATTGATTTCTGATATCCGTCACTAGTGCGTATTAGTTTGTGGATTTTTCTTATGTGTTTCGGGGGTCATTTTCCATGTGGTCGTCTGGTGAGGGTGATATGGCAGAGCCCCTGTTCTACTGGAGTCTGACTGAAATATGCGATTGAAAAGGGAGCAGGGAAGATGGGCAGGCACAGGGCGCTGCAGAGAGGCTCGCTCTCCATCAGGTCGAGGAACGGGCGCATGTTTTCATCTCTCCATCGACGTGCCTTTATTTTTACTCCGGCGAGAGACTGAGTCTCCAGGCCTGCCTCTTTGAAAAGAATGTAGCGGTTCCGTTGCCTAGCAACCCCGGCCCGTCTCCGGCAGAGGAGCGAGAAGAGGAAACGGAGACGAGGAGGGACGGGGAATGCAACACCGTGGGGAGCAGAGTCGGACACAGGACACAGTGAAGGGATGGAGGCAGGGGGTTCAAATGAAGTTGTGGGGAGGACAGATGCAGAAACTCCGCTGGGAGAAAGTGTGAGATGGACAGAATGGGCGGAGAGAAAGGCCACACCCTCGTCTGCATTGTGTGCGTGGGGCGCCATTGCTGGTGCAGTGCTGTTATCCAGCTTATCCATTCTGTTGACTAGATGGTCATCTACGCATCCGCTGTCCCATGTTTGTGCATCAGACTTCTGAAGACACGTGGCGACAGCCAGGGGGGTCAGGGAGGGGACGACGACGGCACGTGCCGACACATGTGGACCCATATATGGAAGCTGACTAAGACGTGGGTGGCCATGTGACTCAAGCGAACTAGTGGTGTGAGCCTCCACCCAAGCCCCCCATGACTCTGCTTGTGTTGTGCCCCCCCCCTGCCCCGCCCATAGCCCCGTGCTTTTATTTATTAATTTACCCATCTTTCCCTTCCAGATTCATGGTATTTTTAGAAGCGGAGTAAAACAGCTGCAGCCATGCTGCTGTTAGCACTCTCACCCTCTGCGTGTCTCTCCTCCACTCATTCGCCCGTCTTTGGTCGGACCCGGCCGGAGCTATCCCCGGCCCAAATACAGCAAGAGGGACCTGGAGGGCCTCAGATGGCGGAAGGGACGGGAACTGTCTTTCCGCGGCTTTCAGCTGTAAGATCTGTGATTCAGATAAACAGCCTGAAGCCTCAGATTGGCCACACCCTTTACATGGAATTCGGAGTCAGCGGCATAATGTAAATTTAGGTTAATACAGATCCAGATACTGCACTTGTGATCTGAAGGTTGTTGGTTCAAATCTCGGGGCTGGCAAACTGATGCCATTGTTGAATGCTTGAGCAAGGCTCTCAACCCCCCCGCCCTCCCTGGCTGACTCTGCACTATGACCCCCATCCTTGCTCTCTCTTGTCCGTGTGTCTCATGTAGAACAAGATGGGATAAGACAAATGTGACCCATCACCACGAAATGAGTCTTATGGGTGAAATTCTACCAGTGCCACTTAAGACTCATTTCGTGACGATGGGTCACAAATAGCCTTTCTATTAATGAAAATATTTTAATATGTAGTTGCATTTATACCGATTAATAATGATATGTATATTATGGTAATCTGTTACATAAATATTTGACCGTATTAAAGCGTTGCAGGCATCAATGGTTAAAGAAAATTTTCATTCCTGTCTGCTCAGCCCTCTCAGGTCCGGTCAAATGTTAGACCCCGGGAAGAGCGTTTCCGATCCAGCACCAGATGCAAACTGGTTCCACATACTTGCCTTGTCTTAGTCCTCACTCTCCTTCAGCAAGCTGGTACCGATGAATTGTTGCTATGGTGATGCGATGTCGTAGAGTTTGGTGACATCACAATGGCCTTGGAGGACAATATTTTGGGAAAAAAAAAAAACTCAGTGCAGTTGCATCTCTTTCTATGGTTCTACTTTTAAAACATGGTTCAAGGGCCACATAAACTGCATTATACTGCCATTTATCAGCTTTTGCAAGTTTTTCAAGGTTAAAATATTGCTTTATTGACACCCCTGTCACAAGTTCTCCGGTTCTATCACAAAAGTTAAAATTGTAAGTCATTCTTCATGCCGTGGAATGCCAACCTCACAAATGATGAATTGCTCTGCTGACGGCAGAAAGCGAATGCAGATCTTTCTTCCTTTGACAAACTCTCAGACCGATGCTGACGTTTTTTCAAGCGAGTTTCACGACGGACTGGCAACCAGTGAAACAATCCAAAGGAATAACCAATAAGAAGGACCATTTCCAATGTAAACGCATGTCCAGTTCATATGAGTAGAAATTTTAGTGTATCGGTTGTGCCAACATGACCATCTGTTTGATGAAAATAGCCATGAACATTGAATGAGGGAGAGGGGAATTAAAACAGAGAGGGTCATAAAAACTTTAAAAATATGTATTTATTATGTTCTTCTAGTAATGGCATGATTAAACATAATAATGGTCTTTGAACAGCACCTGAGTTGATGGTGTTTTCTGATGTGTGGCTCTACAGATTAGGAAGTTGCATAACTATGGACCAATCGGAGTTAAGGGCCTGAATCAGGGACCTGAGAAAGCAGTCATGTGACTGACTAGAGGATTTGAACCAGCAACCTTCCGACCCCAATTGGTCCATAGTCTATCTTATTGATTCTATGTCACTGTGAATGGGTATTCTTTAAAACTGAATGATATATTTTGCAGAAGGCAGGTTCACTCTCGTGGGGTGGCATGGTGGTGCAGTGGTTAGCACTGTTGCCTCACACCTCTGGGACCCGGGTCCGAGTCTCCGCCTGGGTCACATGTGTGCGGAGATTGCATGTTCTCCCCATGTCGTCGTGGGGTTTCCTCCGGGTACTCCGATTTCCCCCCACAGTCCAAAAACATGCTGA
>JAODJX010000066.1:380888-407329 GCA_026776945.1 Isichthys henryi
CCATTTTGTTCCTACTGTTATGGTTATTATGGAGATGATCCACATAATCCCATTTTGTTGAGAGTTGCTATTAACAAAACAGAACACAAAGGGAGAATAAGAAAATAAAGGGACCACGAGACGTCAAAACAAAACAGGTAAATCAACATCTAACCACAAGGAAACAATTGAACACAAAGAAAACTAACAATAAAAATATGACTTAGAAATGTGGCAACTGAACAGGAAGTGGAACACTGACAAGACAAGACCTAAGACACTCTAACAACTACAATGACCAACTGAGGTATACAACAAAGGCAGGCACTTAAATACACTGATAACAATACTAAACGAGGGGCAGGTGGGAACCATAACCAACTGACCAATCACGGAGGACACAAGAAGGAGCGAGTGGGATACAGGAACAAAGAGGTCCAAACACAGAGGGACACTAGAACAGGAAAACAGAACATACAGAACACATGGGCTGTTAAGCCACATAGCGGCCGAGGGAACAGGACAACGTGTTAGGGTAACGCCAAATGGGGAGCGAGAACTGCTGGCAAAACGGGAAGACACGATGGACGAGGCCAGATGGGCACTGATCCTGAAACGGGTCACTAATGTTAATGTGAATCAGCTTGATGAGTCTTCCAATCAAGGAAACAAACTAGTCAAGACACAGGTCCCTTTCAGTTTTAAAGTAGTCTTTAAAACCTGAAGTAGCTCAAACTGTCCTGCCTGACATGGATTATCTGGTCACCCTAGTACTGGGGTCTCCAACTCTGGTCCTACTACCGTCCAATAGGTTTTCTATCCTACCTGGCTAAGGAGGAGCCACACATGTTCTCAGGTAAATACTAGGAACAGGTGTAGCTCATCAGAAGCCATGGTAGAATGGAAAACGTGTTGGAGAATTGCTCTTTGGGACAGGAGTCAGAGACCCCTGCCCTGGTAAATGTTCCATTAGACCAGGATTTACAACAAAGCATAGGCGCTGATTCAGATACATTCACTCACATGGTCACACTGTTCTCGCGATTTAGTCATCTGTAAGCATTGCAGCACTCGATCAGAAACGCACCCGTTTGGTCTTTGAGGAAAAACGCATATATATTTAAAGACATGATGAAAATTCTTCTTATCACCAGTATATACCAAGTTAGTACATTTTCCCCAAAATATCAGAACAGACAAATAAAAAGAACTGAACTGGAACGTTTCACTCTGTTTACCAACGGAGTTACAGCACCTTTCCCTTCTATTCCCCCTAAGTGTCTAACAAGCGGTTCTCACGGTGCAAGATATCGTTTCACCATAATTTATTCTAGTTGCGTAATTATAAGTACAAGAAAATATCGCGCGCGTCATTAGCTAATTCATCTCGCAGTTATGAACGAAGTATGAGTTATGCGGGCGTTCCTGGGAACGCAGGAAATTATGAAACAACTTCTCTGCCTACCGTTATCTACTAGATTAACACAATGAACAAAAACGGTGTATGTCATTAATAAAATTATGTTACAGATCCTATACAAATTTTAAAAATCAGATCTCCAAAACCAACTTTTGAAACACACCAGGAGTTTTACAGACTGTTGGGGATTTATAGATTCCGCCACTGATGCAATTATGATTTCACCGTCACTGTTGGGCACGTTGGCGCCACCTTCTCGATGGCATCCGCGCACGGCGCGTGAATTCTCAGACTACCCAAGGCTACGCGTTATTCCGTTTTCAAAAATCACAGAAGCTTGAGCGACTCTGATGAGAAACAAATATTTATTTAATGACCGACCGTTTTGATTGCACAATCTGGCAACTTTGTCTTCTTACTTATACTCCGGGATAATTAAACGTAAAGAATATTTTCATACTTTGTTACAGTACTGTTCAGATCAAACTTATACAAACTAAGGTCAAAGCTGTATTTTTTTAAATGGCCATCTCAGTTTGGACATTTGGGCTGCAGGAAACCTGGTTCTATATCGGGTCTTTCTGAAAGATGGATGGATGGATGGATGCATGGATGTCTATTTATAAGTACATAGCAGCTGCATAATATGAGCCCGTCAAGCAGCGAGGAAGAAAAAGTAATAAAATTCTTGTTTAATGCAAAAACACACAGTCACCTTTGTAATGGTGTGGGTCTCACTGTCCAAGCAATTGCATTTTCATATGCAAATAATCGATATGCAGAAACAGACGAAATATGAGCTGTATGTATACACACATATCTTAAAGATACTGCCCCATAATTAACAGAAATAAAGTATTAGCTTATAAAATCCATATTGTTATTCATGTAGAATCAGGTGATCAGTGTTGACACACAGTGCACAACAACGAAATGTGTCCTCTGCATTTAACCCATATGTGACATCGTGACATAGCAGGGGGCGGCTAATTCAGCGCCCGGGGAGCAGTGCTTGGGGGCGGTACCTTGCTCAGGGTACCTCAGTGGTGCCTTGCTGGTCAGGGATTGAAACCAGCAATTTTTCAATTACAAGTTTAACCATTAAGCCACCACTGCACACAAAAATACCTCTTAATAAAGACCTTTTTGAAAAATTATAAGGTACACAAAGGTTTTCCAGACTATTATTCTTCTATCTCCAGTCCCAGCCATCATCATCTCATAGGAAGTGGCCTCCATGAATCACAGGTGACTTTCAGTGCTGCAAAATTACCTCAGTTGCGGTTACGATCTCGACCATGAAAAACGGCAAATTACGGATCAGTTACTCTGGACGTCTCCTTTCTGTCTCCCAGGAAGCTTAATGGTGGGGAATTTGGTAATCCTGGTCCTAACCATTCCCCCATGAATGTCAAAATGTGGCACAGAAATAGGTGAACCATTCAGCAATATACCTACCTCCCTCGGGCACGGCCAGCATAGGTTGTTACTGATTAACCCGATTTTGAACAGCCTGGATGGTGTCCAGTAATATTTATGGCATAATTTATACTGAGTAAATTTCACAGTGATTCCTGCTTAAGCTTTCCAGAGAACTGTATATTTTCTCCCATTCACACATCGAATCCTGCTGTTCAGAATGTAGTTCTTATTGTAACCATAATAATAATTCTCGTAGTATTTGAGAATCAAGTATGGGGTTTAATGAACTACAATCCTGCAAAATGGAGGTTGTCACTTAAAATCCCACGAAGTTAGCTCTGCGGAAATAATCCTGAAGCAGGCAATTATTATTCGATTACATGGATGTCGTTTTCATTGACCAAGCTGCACTCTAGTGAAACATAATCAATTCTAGGAGGCGGAGCCAAGTCAGGGAAAAGCCCCTCAAAACATGCGTAATCAGTCACTAATTACTAATGATATTTAGCATTTGTTTTCTGGCTCAAGAGATGGCAAAGCTTACGGAATTAGTCGGAGTGTCCTTTGTTGAAGCATTTACCGTGTTGGGTTTTACGTTTCGTATTTTCCTTGTCGGCTAAAACCGAAATGACTGTCTTAGGTCCAGTTCCGCTCTCCCAGCTTAATTACGTTTCACGGTCATCACCAGCGACATTTTCTCGCCCTTAACGAGTGCATTTAAAGTTAAACGAGAGCCTAGAACTTGACTATGCCATCACCAAAAGATTACTGCACGGTGTATTTGGCAAAATCCGTACATATCTGTATTTATTTTATCCTTCTGAAACTCATTTAGCCACGTGATGCAGTGCGGAGATAAGAGGAAGGGGAACCTTCTCTTCCCCTCGTTTACGGAAGGTGCGAAAACATGGGATGTAATTATCCCGTCTCGTTCGCAGACGCCATTGACTAAAATTCATACTGTAGCTGGTTGGAATTTGTGAATATGCCACCCTTATTTTGTCAAATTAAAAGTCCCAACATACACCCTCATTTTATCAAAGGCAAGGGTAGTTCCACATAAGCAATACGCTTAAATCACAGATGGAAAAATACATAACTTTTATTAGTCAAATTTATATATCATGGGCCTATTCAATAGGCATTTACGTATACGATACACCAAGTTACACTTCAACATAGCCAACGAGTGAATATATTGCCCAGAGTTTGTTCATGTGCGTAAAGACATCGGAGTACACCAAAGCATAACCTTAAAACACATATTACCCAGCACAGATCACACTACTTGATTACACAGCAAATCACAGCCACATGAAGGTTCATGGGCAATCCAGCACCCGGACTGTATGGGCAAGCTGGTATAGACTGCCTAACAAATAACCCAGTATTTTACATACAACAATAAATAAACAAAACAAAGATTGAAAAATAGCAACGCTAGGGAGGTTTATCCCCGAAATCAACAAGCCCTACGCCAAGTCCACATGTCAAGACCCCACCCCTGCTGTTTTTCCTGCCTGCTCTTTTTATTTTTTTTAACCTTGCCATCGGAGCATGCGCAGCTATATTATACCGGCTACACATGTGAGGACCCCAGCTGCCTTTCCTATGCCTGTCAACAATCCACCGGCTACAAATTGATCGCCTGTAAAGTTTAATGAAAGCAGATTATAAGACATTTAACTTTCGTCGCAGCTGGTGAGAGAATTTCGGTACGATTTATATTTTAGGTTATATTAGCATCGTGTGCTGTTGATTTAAAAGCGAATGCAATATCTCAACTACATTTAAAATCACAGTGGTGTTGAGTGTACTCGTGGATTAGGGGGTATCAGTATAAACGCAGGTTCCTCAGACGAGCAGGTCACTCATAGCAAATATTTTACGATGGAGCTGCCAGAGCAGTTTAGGCAAAAAGTTGTAGAGAGGCACAAATCAGGAGAAGGGTATAAAAAAATTTCAAAGACCCTGAATATCCCACTGAGTACAGTTGCATCCATCATCAAGAAGTGGAAAGTGTACCACACCACCCAGACTTTGCCAAGGTCAGGTCGTCCCTCGAAACTAAGCAGCCGGGCAAGAAGAAAGTTGGTCAGATATGCTTCCAAAAAGCCCATGGCGACTATGAAGCAGCTGAAGGAATTGTTGGCTGAGACTGGTGAAAATGTCCACGAGTCGACGATATCCCGGTCACTCCGGAAAGCTAAACTGGGCAAAGTGGCACAAAGGAAGCCAATGCGAAAAGGTGCCCATCTGAAGTCCCGTGTGGAGTTTGCGAAGAAGCATTTAACTGATCCTGTTAACGTGTGGCAAAGGGTTTTGTGGTCAGATGAGACAAAACTGGTACTTTCTGTTTCTGGCACGGCACATCCCCCAGGTAGCGTCACTGCCTCCGAGCCTGAAGGGGGCAGCATCGTGTTATGGGGCTGCTTCTCATGGGCAGGGATCGGGAGGCTAGTCAAGATCGAGGGAAAAATGGATGGTGCCAAATACACAGAGATCCTACAGGAAAACCTGCTGCAGTCTGCTAAGCAGCTAAAACTCGGACGGAAATTCATCTTCCAACATGACAATGACTCGAAACACAAGGCCAAAGCCACACTAGAGTGGCTAAAGAAGAACAGGGTGACCGTTCTTGACTGGCCCAAGAAGAGTCCTGACTTGAACCTCATAAAAAGTCTATGGAAAGACCTGAAAATTGCTGTCCAGCAAAGGTCGCCAAGCAACTTGATGGAGCTTGAATGGTTTTGCCAAGAAGAATGGGCCAAAATTTCACCTTCCCAGTGTGCAAAGCTGGTTGACACCTATCCAGAAAGGCTTGCTGCTATAATCGCTGCAAAAGGTGCACCAACCAAGTATTGACTGACAGGGTGAATAAAAGATAAAAAGTAAAGCGATTCGGGGTTTTTAAATTAATTCCTAGCAGAGGTGGATAGTTCAGGTTCAGAAAGTAAAAATCCAGAACAAGATTTTGTTTCTTCCAATCAGCTGAATACTGGTTGGCTGAAACAAAATTTTGGTATGGATTTTTACTTTCTGAACCTGAACTATCCACCTCTGCTTCCTGGTGAAGTCAGCGGTTGTTGAACATTGCTTTTCAGTTGGGTTTATAATTAAACTAGGAGAGCAGAAATAGACTATTGTCAGTTATTTGGGACATTTTCAGAGACGCCTAACAAACTAGATTCAATCAGATAGAAACACTGCATATTTCAGTGAACGTTAACTTGTCCTTTTCGGTGTGAATTGTGAGGTCTCACAATATCGGTGTTGAAGCTGCAGTAAATCGATTCATTACTTTGATTAGCCAGTGTTTTGTTGAAATGGTTACATGACATTTCAATTTACTAAATCTGGTGTACAAGGCTAGTGAATAGCACAGGGCTACATACAAGCCCTCTGGTCCCTAGTTTTGAAACGCATCACTGGAGATTCGCTGATCACTGTATTTATGTTGATCTCTGAGGCAAACGAGAGACACTGTTATCCCTGCTGTGAAGAAATTGATGAGGAAACATAATTCCTGAGTAGTATTCAAAATATCTCAGTTCCTGCTTCTGATTGGTTTTGACTCACTTATGCTTGTTCAGTTGGTCAAGTAGGCAAATGTGTCTGTTTTCAGCTTAGCCATAATCGCATAATAGTCCTCAGTTTTTCTACTGACAGTCAAATTAAAAGTCCCAAAATACACGTGAGGTATGTAATTACTTGCCATGTTCTAAAATGTTAAATCCTGTTTAAACTGTACTATCGAGATTTTTACTGCTAATACTGACATGTGCTCTGAGCCAGTGTGAATTTTCAGTGTCAGTGTTGTTTCGTCATTGTCCATTGCTGATGTCCTGGATACATTCCGTTTTCGCCAATTTGCTGATGTATTTGCATCTGAGTGAAGGCATTTATTAAACAAATAAAAATATGTTAAATGTAAAATAATGTAAAATAAAATTATGTTAATACTGGAATGGTTTTCTATTCACTTATAGATACTAGAAAATTAGACAGTGGAGGAATTAAATTAAAACATTACTTTAGACAGAAATTTGCACTACCAGTCAAAAGTTTTTGCACATCACAGCTTTTTACCATTGTTCCATTTATTGCATAAACTGCAGATTTTTTATTCTTGTTAATAAAAGGCAAATACGTTTCCTTTATAACATGAAAGAGTCTGTAACAGTGCATGTCTGACACCCTATTAACTGGCTGTGTGGTGATGGCATAGTCAGATTCTAGGCCGTCCTTTAACTGTAAATGCACTAGTTACCTGCTTCATCCCATGAAACAGAGCAGTATTAATGTCACTTGTAGAAAGAATGCCTTGAATTTTCTCTGCTGTTATATCTGCTAGAGAAGGTTACTTAGATGAATCAAACATATAACATTTTTTTGCTAATAAAGGTACTCAAACGGTGAACATACTGTATATTTATTTGTTAGCAAAGAATATTGAGTGTATTCTTGTGTCAGGTTAGTGGAGGTATTCCTCAGGTAAATACCAGGAACAGGTGTGACATCAGAAGCCAGGTAGATCTGAAAACCTACTGGATAGTAGCTCTGTAGGACTGGAGTTGGAGACCCCTGTCCTAAGGAATCTCTTCCAGCCTGTTTATTGATGGACCTGTTGCCCAACTAGCACCAAGGACCCAAACCTCTTGTAATTACCGATAAAATTCCAGTTCCTCTTTGTGGCTGAGGTTTAGGAAAGGGTTAAACTGAGCTCTTCCATCAGTTCATTCATCTCATTTCTCTTTCCTCTGTTTGCTTTTTCTTCCACCAGTTCGTCTTTATTATTTATCAAAGGCACCCCCAACAGCTCTCTGACTTTCTCACCTTTATTGCTGATTGTACAAAGAAAAGACTTCGCTGTTCACGCTGCCTTCTTTATACATTTGCATAACAGAGCAGGAACTCCGTAGTTACATAAATTACAGTTTTTACGCATAAATACATATCAATGTTAAAAGTAGGAAAACTTAATTTCTCTTATAAAAAATAAATAATAATTTAAAAGCATTTACATATTCAGTAAATATTTGCATTAGTGAGATTTGATGTTCACAACACAGTTGTTTAAATATTTTAGATATTCTTGTCACCCATAACTTTGTAAGTCCACATTCACTCAGGCACAACGGTGTATTATTACAGATTCAATAAATATTATCAGTTAACCTCAATATTGTTACTTTAACATAATAAATATAATATAAATTTTACCTTCTATAGCAAGAAATTCTGAATAAAGTATTCTGCTAGAGGAGGGGGGCTGCTAGTGATTTTGGGCCCCAGTCCAGACCAGTCCAATTATGTTCTGAATTTTTTTAGGACCCCTATCACTCAAGGATATTTGTGATTCTCCTAACATTGCCCCCCTCCCTCCCCTTATGCATTATACTGTTTGGCAGCTTCCGGTGTTTTCACAAGCCAAGGAGGGTGGGGGAGTTGAGCGAGTGATCTGACCATTGGTCCCCGCTGCTGCTGGCACGGCGGTAAGCGACGCCGCAGGTCTGGGAAGACGTGCCAAGAGAGGTTGAAGATGAGGAGGCTGGTTGGCTCTGCTGGGAGGAAGCTGCTGGTTTGCAATCCAGTGGGGATGTGGGGTAGGTGAAGACCATACTCAGTGACAATGGTGTTGGAGAAGGAGAGAAGAAGAAGAGGGGAGTATACAGAGACTCAGCCTTCGGGGTCAGAAGCAGAGCAGGAGAGGAAGTACAGGCAGCAGGAAGGGCGAGTGGGGAAACTTTAGGTTTTGGTTTTTCAGGCTGGGAGACGCTTGTACTGGACATACAATCACTCTGGCCAGAACTGACAGGCTCAGCCTTGATGTTCTCCACAGAAACCAGCTTGCAGGCCTCGCCAGCCTCTGGAGCGGCATGGCGCATCTTGCAGACGGGTTGGTGGGCCTCCAGGATGAGCTCCAGTTGGTCCTTCAGCTTCTCCAGCTCAGCGATCGCTTCCTGCAGCTTAGACTTGTCTTTCTCCAACTGGTCAGTCTCCTGAAACATGCGAGTGTGCACTTTAGTACGGATCCCATAACTTACGTATGAAGTATGACGAGGCATTTAACCAAAGTGGTGTACAGTGGTGAGAGCAGGGTCAGACGGTCTATGGAGCGGTTGGGGGTTGGGGGCCTGGCTCAAGGGCCCGATGGTTTCAGCACTAAGCTGACTCTGGAATTTGAACCATTATCATGAGTCACAAACCAACACCCTTCCAGTTTTTCCGCTGCTGACAGCAAATAGCCCAGTTCTCCATTTCCTAGGTTGTGGGCTAAGGAGCCAATGCATATATACATTAATTACACATGCGTTATATCTGCACGTGTCAGGCAGGTGGGAGCAGTTTTACACTTACAAAAGTATATCTAACCTAGACAAGTCAATAAACCAGACAGCTGTAGCTATGCCTACCCACCATACATGCTACCACAATGATCAGCCTTGAGATTCTTTGGAATCTTCGTAAACCCCTGATTCAGCAAAAAAAAAAAAAAAACACTTTCGAATTGGCTGTCAAGTATTGAAACTTCTTAACTCACGTTTTGCAGACATTCTGTCAGTTTCTGGCGGCGGCTTCGGCATCTGGCAGCAGCTATTCGGTTGCGCTCCCTACGCACTCTCTTCTTTTCCATCTCTTCTGTGAACAGCTGCAGAGACGAGAGCCAAGGGAACGGAAATGAGGGCGACGGGCAGAAATATATGATCCTCCAAAACGGTAGAAAGTACACAGAGGATATTGTTCTAATCCAACAAGAACCTTTGAATTCTCATTTCCACCAATCGTTGCCTGCATTCGGTACTTTTGAGCTGTTAATCGCATTTGATTACACTGTAACGTCAACTTTGGTCCGGAATTAAAGGTTTTATTCTCATTTCAAAAGACGTTGTATATGAAAGGAAGAAAATGAAGTACTCTGGTCCTGATAAACGTAACAATGATAAGACAGAAATTAAATCCAGTAATTCAATCAAAAAAAAAAAAAAAATTATAATAGAAATAAAATGACAACATTATGATAATGTTCAAGGATTAATTGTTAAAGATATACATTGTATATGTTGTACATCAAGGACAAATCCTGTAATCAAGGATACATTAATGGTTACATTGCTCTGCATTTGTTCAGCAGATTACGTGTTTGAAAGGTCTTCAAATGTTACCAAATTCCACCATGACTGGTGTCTTTAGAAAGCTAACATAACACTATTCCCTTAATCTTTAATCAATGGTCATTGTGCACTGTATGTTTTATATTAGCTGAATTTAATATTCATTAAACAACTAATAAAATTAAATGGACAGGTCTACACCAGCACGTGGCTCAGAAACATTGAGCCAAGTAAAAAAAAAAAAAAAAAAAAAAAACAACATTTGCTCATTGGAAATTTTAACTTCAGTCAAAATGCCCAGTTACCACCTTTTGTAAACATTTTTTTTTTTTTTTTACTGCACACTAAGAAAAAATACCTTGGGACACAGCTACATCAATAAGAATGTAGCATTCATCTTAAAAACATTAAATTCCCATTAAAATTAATCACTGTACATTCGTCATTCTTGATTTTCTTAGTAGACGAAAAACACCGTGGAGACGTCTTGCGTGATTAAGCAGGTATTTGACCTCAGCGAGTCACAGAAAATGCATTTTCCCTGTGTATTTCATTCTCTTTAGGGCGACATTAATATTGTCATAACAGCTTCACATTTTTATGCTTCAAGTACTTTCATATTAAATTTTCCTCCAACTAAACCGGTTTTTATCAAAACAGAGCAAAAGCATTTTCATACTGCCAAGTATTTCCTTGCTCTGCATACGTTGTTTACCTTGTTCCATGGCGCCTTTTATAGTGAAAATGTATGGGGGGGGATTACTCACGACAGGCAGGAAGTAAGTTGCATATTTTAATCAGTAAATACGACTATTTCCTGTTTTTCCAGTAGCGATACTGAGCTTGAGAGAATGTATGTTTTCGGTTTTTTCCCTGAATTCTCATCCTTTCCCCTAACGCTTGGCTTACGGATCGAGACTTCCTCTCTGTGAATGTCACCCATTACATGTATAGTCCACTGTGTTCACATACAAACTGCTCCGACTACTGTACTGTGCTGTGCTGTACTGTGCTGTACTGGCGCCACCATCCCGTTCTCACGCGTAAATCAGAGCGATTATTACCATATTCCGACCTACGTCAATTTCGATGTACGACCAGTCCGATGCAACGGAATCCAATCGTGAGTCAGTGGCAGAATGTTCCTGTGTCTGTGTAGCGTATTCAGACGTGCACTGGCTAAGCCGATGTCCACCAACGGAACTTACTTGTTCATTACGTTGCCTTTTCCTCTTGTTGCTAAATGCCCCAGGTTCGTTCATGACTATCTTCTGCACCGGTACACTGGGAGGCCAGGGTGTGCCCGCTTGCCCCAGATGTGAGGGCTGTGGCATCCACCGAAGGAATGGACTCCGGTCTGATGTCATGCTGGGCTCGAGAGCACCTGATGTCGCCTAAATTAATGACACGCACCGGAGGAACGAATGAATAACATAAAATCTGTGCTGCGACGTATATTACCCTATATCGGGCATCTTCACGTGGACAACACCCTGTACTGTATAAGCAGTATGACGATGGATGAATGGATGGATGGACAACTAAGCACTAGATAGATCCGGACATTCAAAGTAAAATTTAAAAGCAAATAAACCGAACAAGAGGAAGAATTATAGATATGGATGTGAAGAAAGCAGGGGGACAGTCGTTAGGAACCGGGAATGAACAGGGACGGGTACAGATTGAGCGGAGTAGAGCACGGGAGAAAAAAAAAACATTATTTCATCATCGTCCTACCACTTATTTTTTCCCTCTGTTGTACGACACGTATTCATATAGGCCTGCCCTTATTTTTCTATTCCCCGTTAGTAGCTGTTAGTACTAAAATAGCACTACAAGTATATTATTAATCCATGAACACATCTGGAAAATACTGAGTGTTAGTGGTATATTTTTTAAGATGTAGGGTGAGTTGTCATCATCATCATCGTCGTCAAAAATAATCATTATCATTATTATTATCATCATTACTACTACTATTATTGTTATTAAGTGAGTTTTGGCTACTATTCTAATAGTTATAATATGCTCAAAGCCAAACTCTTCAAAACCGTCAAAGATACAGGGAAAAAAACTATAGTGAAACACACAGCGAGCACTTAAAAAAAAAAACGAAGACTTGACAAACCTTATGTTGAACCGAGGATACGGTGCACACGTCAAACGCTTTGGAAATTTCATTTCCAAGTGTCCTATTATCGCCCCGGCTGTCCCTACTTCTTCTGGTGTCGCGATGGTACATATTTTAGAAAGAATAGCTTTTGACAAAACAGTCCCACTAGACTGGTTACCTATACTAGTTGGTACGACGTGAAAAGTTTGTTAACCGTATTTTCTCGTAGGATACCTCAAGTCCGAAACTCTTAAAGCGAACAAGGCAAAAACCAATGTATCGAGTGTGGAGGATACACATGAAAAATATTTTATACATTCCTTCATGGATTACACTTCAGCGTTCATAATACATCAACACTTACCTTAAACGTTAGTTTATAAACCTTTATATGTTTTTATAATGTACTGGCTTTCAAAAAATAATATTTATCCATATATTGACAACTTGGTGCCCCCCCCATTCAATTTAATAAGATGGTCTCGTCTATCACGTGCAAAGTAACAGGGCAACGTAAATGTCCATATTTGGTAAACCACTTCCCACTTCCTCGGGGATTCCTGCTTTGAGTGTGTACCTGAGCGCAACTACCGTTTCCGGTTCTCTCGTATTTTATTTTCATTCCAGTAATTTTTTTTCCAGAGAACCCAGTTAATAGTCAAATTTTTAAGAAGTATTTACCACTCCATAAACATTATATATATCGTTTAAAATTGTATACGGTGTCAATGCTTCTAAACCAGGTAATCGACAGAGTATGAAGCAATCTCTGGAAACAGTACGTGGGAATCGTGAATGGATTCCATTGCGATAAAATGCCGCATTACGCCATACCCACACCGGAGGCTACAGTAATCATTTTAGTGAGCTATTCCGGTAAATATTAGTGGTTTACTTTATGACATAAATCAGATGCGCAGGTGTGTCAGAAAATCAGACAATATGAATTACGAGAATTTGATGAGTCTTTAACTTCTAATTAACTTCAAATATGTGACGATGTGACAATGCTGGTCTAGTTTTAAGAGTTATGCAATTGAAAGAGAATTCGATGTGAAGTGAACATATACTTCTTTTATTGTCATGTGCTAGTTTACTGTCCAAGGGAACACGTTCAGTTTCGTAATCCATCATTTATAAAAGTGTGTTAATATGTGCAAATCGTATGTAAAACCTAGGGCAGTGATTTTTAACCACCGTGCCGTGGGAAGTTATCTAATTTCCTAAACTTTTTTGAAAATTAATTATTTGCAAATAATATGCCATTGTCGAGTGACTGTGCTGTAATAATGTATTCCAAACAGGCAAAGCTATTTCAACATTGCTCTCATTTTCCACGACATATCTGAGTGAGCTGAGCTTTTCAAACCTGACTCATATGAAAACCAAATTCAGAGAGAGATTGAGAGCTGTTAAAGAGCTTCGTGTGTCTGTCTGTTTTCAATCCCTGCCAGGATATCAGCTTTGTGTTCATCCAAACAGGCTCAGGTTTCACACTGGGCGAGTATAAATAGAGAGACTATTTTGTCAGTACTAAGGTACGGAGTGTCATTTTGTAACATTTTTGGTTGGTGTGTCGTGGGATTTTTTTCAATGTGAAAAATGTGCCATGGCTCCAAAAAGGTTGAAATACACTAAGTTAGGGTACCCCAGGTTTTCGTCATTAGAAAGTTTAAGGATTATGTAAATTTGCTGACAACTTGAAGATTACTGGTTCAGCACCCAGCACGGGTTGCGTATGGGTAACTTTCAGGGTACTTGTGTTGTGACAAACAGGTATTTCTCTATATGAAACATTTGCAAGTACTGCATTGTGGACATATAAAGTCAAAATCAAATGTGTGATATATGTGTCTGTGTGCCATGGAGAACAAGAGGGGGTAAGTGAAATGAGAATTTGCCCCTGGGGAACCAATAGTGTCATTAATTATTATTATTATTGATTTTTACACTGGCACTGAATGAAAGTGAATTGAAATCAAATCATAAAAACATTCATTTTTCCAAACTGTGATCAATCAAACATACATACACACTGTCATTAGTCTCTTACCTTTCACTTTTTTTAATCACAACACAATTTCCATCTATTAAAGTTTCTCCGTTATTCTACACTTTTTTCCTAATGGCTGGCCTTCACCTTAGGAAGTTTGTACGTTCATTTCATAGACGCCAGAACCTTTATTTTGGATTGAAATTCCATACAGAGTTTTTGCTGTTTTCTGATTTGAAACTGAAGTAGGTTAAGTTAGAATGTAATTTGGCACGCTAAGGGGTTTCCACATGCCTCAGAGTGGCCTATATGCCCCCACAGTGATGTCAAACAGTTTGGTGTTGTTCAACTTTCCATCCTTGTCCAAAAGGAAATAGAATCTGTGACCTTTGACCCGAAGGGGGATGAAAGAAGGCGACTCCATCCGATGTGCATGGCAGGTGACATGAGATAGAGGCACTGTGATGTGTCGGGCCATGTCAACTCCAAATGGTGATTGTGTTTTCACGGTAACTGTACCCCCACCCTTATGCAAAATCACTCGGCTGACAGATCGACGACTGAACAGCACTCCAAGTCCAACTATGGTTCCCCCTGCAAGGAAAATGTGCAGTCTAATGTCAATCACGTCTTATTTCTAGCAAGAACATTAAAGAGTAGAACATTTTTGAGAACAGCCCGCTTAGCGACGTGCTCCAATTGTACTTGCCTGTGTCTAGTATGTCAATAAAATACGGAGCTGTGTAAAAATGTTAAGGTCAACTTGCGTGCTGTGACTACTGATTCAAGTATCTACGAAGTACATAAAGTACAACATTTAAATGGGTACAATGGGCGAATTAATTCCCACTGGAATGTACATATATTGACAGAACCATTAGGTGGTACGGAAGTATTGCAGGAGGCAGCATGTATAATTGTACTTACCCAGAGCAAGACAGCCGAGGGTGAATCCGAACCTCCATGTATTGGTACCTAAGGACACGCCGAAAACCGGAAGTCCTTCATCGCCTCTTGGTTCCACGTCCTTTGTGGGTTTTTTGTTGTCTGTCTTCGGCTTTCGCAGACTGGTAAAAGCGAAGTGAGCCAAGTACGTCCAGAAAATTACCTGACATGCACAAAACGCTGTCAGCAGGCGAATAAAACCGGTTCGGTCGTGCTCGAATAGAACCACGTCTCTCGCTACAGCAGTAGAGGTGGAGTAGCACCGTGGAAACACTACGTTTGCGTTTACAGAGACGTAAAAGCATCTTTTCTGCATCTGCGAAATGGTACTGGCTGGATTTAAGCCTCTCACACAGATGTGTTTCCGGGCGATCTCCAATATGCTCGCATCATCCTGTATAAATAACCTTTTCAAAGAGTCCCGCCACAAAGAAGCTGAATTTAATCCCAAAGACAGTTTTTGGGACAATCCGTTTGTGATAAGGTTAACTCCCCTAGTAATGTTTGAAACCTTGCTCAGTGTCAAATTCCGCATTGCGTTAGTGTCAAAAGTTCGTATTTGAGGCGCATAAATTACTTGGTAACCAAAAAATTTCCCGCAGCACGGCGTGACTGAACAGGGGCGACAACCTAGAAAGGCAAAAAACAAATACCGAGCCCCCATTCTAATTTGTTTGTCTGTCTTTTTTAAAAAAAATACTTCCCACTGCAACTGATTATCTGTTACAATTTAAAGTAGCTAACTTTCTGCAAGGATAGTCTCCAGTTTTAGCGAGGACATTTGCCAGGCGCCATGTGTAACAGAAGTACGGAGAACATGAAGGTCCATAAAACTGAAACCTGTACCGCGGAAGTCAAAACCGTCGAAATTTTCATTTGCTATATTGGATAATGTGGAATTAATAGTCATTCTGTTTGTGCACAGCTGTGATGATGTATAGTCATTAGTGAAAAACAAAATTGGGAGGATACACTATAATCGAATTTCCACTACTTTGCTAATATAAAGCCACAGGAATTTGATCATCTGGGCCCGGTTGTTCAAAAAGTTTAATCTGGATCAAAATGACCCTGATATGGAAATACCATGTTTTGCTATCCAGGATCAGGTAATCCATCTTACTTTTTGTGCCAGTTTTGGATTGGATTTCCCCGATCCAGATCTATACTTTTCCCGATTACCAAATCTGGATTACCAGTGTTCTAATTGGGACGACATATCACAATGTAGGCTACTAGCTATGTAAAGAACTGGTGGATTAATGGCCAATGTGGGGGTCACTTAAAGTGTTAAGATTGGAAGAGACAGCAAAAAGCACAATACAATAATGCAAACACCCCCTTCTGTTATCAATTCCTATTAAACAGTCAGACCCCTCGTCACACCAAACAAACACAAATAAACGTTATTCATAAATACATTGTGAATATTTTGAATGTAATTGTAAGAAAATACTTTTGACTGGTTCATCTCTGATGATGGTGTCCATGTAATCAATGCAGTTACAATTAAATTATTTTGGTTTGATGCTGGTAGTTATTTGGTGGATTAATTTATGGGAACAAAATCGTTTTCTTAACTTTACTGTACCGAATGGATTAATGGGTAACCTAATGTCTACTTGATCTACTTGATCACTGTAACGGTTGAACAAATTAAGTGCAAAATGTTATTACTTGACCAGATTTGAAGATTTATAACATTTTGTTCCTGAAATCTACCCTGACACACATGTCACGCAAATACATATGGGACCGGGGTAATCCTTATTTTTTGGATCAAATGTATCCTAATTCTACTAAAAAGTTTTAAACAACACATACTGAAGGGTTCGTCCAGATCAAAACCAAGACTGGATCAAATGATCTAAACCGATTTCATAATCCTTTTTTTTAACAATCCATTTTCAAAGTTTGATTCAATCCAACAACGGAAATCCAGTCAGATTACTTTAGAATAACCATGTCATGTTTTTCGTAATTCTTAATGATTATGCTTACACAGATCTTATGATGGTGGTGTAGAGTCTTTCACATGAGGGACACAAGATCTAGAATGCTATCATGTGTTGAATCTTGTTTATTCAAATTACAATGGCATCATTCCAGTACTTCTGTGGAATAAGAAATGCAACCTCAAACAGAGAATGGGGTGTAACAGGAATGATCACAGTGATGTAACATGGCATCACGTCATACACGGTAGCTCACAGTGCACAAGACTTTGCCATAATGGGGCCAGGTGTGGGTACAAATTTAAATATAACTTTTAAAAACATTTAGCATCCTATCAGAAAACCACCAATCTCAGCAAATCACAAAAGACTGACGGGAATATGATTACAAATGTCTGCAGCGGTTACGCAACCATAATCTCTAGATTGACCATTTACGTAAAACCAAAACCTCAAGTATTTCATCGCGACTTTTCAGCGGGAATGCATAGTTTATGGGTTTCTTTTGAAAAGTCTAGGACATTTCCCCCTGTACTACCTAGTGTACTGCAAACTGATGGAACAGAAACCTCTCCTTGTATACCCCGCCCCTGCACACCACTGGGGTTAGATATTTTTCCAAACAACGCAAAAGGAGAAGGGCAGACTGCCTATAAGAGACTGACTTCCAGAGATAAACCTCTGCTGTGAATTTCACCCTGTCATGCAAGCTTCTAGCCAACGGTCTCATCCTTCTGATTATCTTTTATCACGAACGTTTATTCTGTGCACTTTCTAAAGACATCGGGAACTTTCAATATCTTGAGACTGTTGTGCAGGTATGAAAGTGCAAATTCTTTTAATATTATTCTAATGCACCCTTTTTCATTCCAATCTTTTCATAACATTCTCTGTAAATGCATTCTACGTTGGGCATATAACCAAGGCCTCATAAATTTTAAGGTGAAATTCATCCCGATGAACACTAGGTGGAAGCATTTAATCAACAACAAAAAAAATATTATTATTTAATTATCGGGGTAGCACGGGGGACTCAGTGGGTAACACTCTTGCTTTACATCTCCGGAGTTGGGGGTTGAAATTTCAGTTCCATCCTGTGTGTGGAGTTTGCATGTTCTTCCCGTGTGACGTAGGTTCTCTCTAGATACTACGGTTTCCTCTCGCAGTCCAAAGACAAGCAGCAAAGCTTACCGACGTCTCTAAATTTCCTATAATGAGTGAGTGCATTGAACAGGCATTCCCTCTCGGCTACACCCCAGCCTTGGGTGGCTAGAATAGGGATGGATTTCGGTATTTCGTTTACATGCAACAAAATTCCCATAATCGAATCCGTGTATTTAGTATTTAATGGCAAATCAGAATAGCTTACACAATAACTGCGACGTTTAATACAGCAGTATATTTGCATGATATCACCTAAATATTTCCCAATTATTAAATGTGTCAAGCCATCAGCAGCAACATTTAATCGACGGGCAGGAAATAACTAAAAATATTCGAGGATAAATACCATTATTATGAAGTACTTCAATGGTATGGTCTGAAAATGCAGCATCATCTTCTCTGCATTGGTCTTTAATATCCCGCCTACTTTTACTCTTTGTCTCAGCCCCTTTCTTGGTCACTCGCTAATCCCAGTTTCCCTGCTCATAGTCTGCTTAGTTCTCCTTCTCCCCACTTGCAGGGCTTGATCCGCGCCTTCCATCAAGTTGGGTTTTTGCAGTGGAAATGGTTTTGCCCTTATTGCCTTATATGGCGATCGGCGCCGCGAGCCGCCTTAACATGCGTGAAGTGGGGTGAGGCGCGTGCACCGCCACCAACATTCGCTTCCTTATATGGAAGCATGCGCAGCTAACCTTAACGGAGGGAGAGAGGGAGAACGGAGGAAAAGAGGGAGAGCGAGAGAAAGGATTCACTTTTTTATCATGACGATGTCGACGATTTCGGCAATAAAGGTGGCGATAGAAATAAAATAGAACAGGATTGCAGACAAGATTTGAAATTTCTGTAGGGTTGGATGCGGTTTCTATGGTTGACCCCACCGGCGCCTGACGGCTTCGTGTCCTTCCCACCTTGCACGTCACCTCTCGATTTTTCCCCTTAAGGGATCACTGAAATTTCATTGTCACATTGGAAGTTATCTGCCGCTCAGCCCACTTTCGATATAATTATTCTGTTTATACATATTGTTTATGTGTCAATAAACATTAAATTAAAAAATACAGAATAAATGACGGAGAATGTATTTAAAGCACGCTATTAAAATATGAATACAAAGTAATGTCGTTTGCTCCGGTACATTCACAATTCCAAATGTACAAGCACTTTTTTCTGATTTTGTTAGTGGGTATTGCCTTTTAAATGATCCTCACAGTACGGTGGATACGTAATTTTCCAATCTGCCCTGTGTCTGATGTTACGCTTTGGGAGCCAACCTAGCTTATAAACTGATTTGTCATATTTATCGTGGCATCAATAATACCTACTTTATATATACACACAACTGCAATAATATTAAAACCTGATTTATAGGTTTAAATATATCCGGCCATTTTGCCAGGCCCACTTATCTAGTTCAAGGCTTTGGCTAACCTGCAGCGTCACCAGGGAAACGCGCCAAGCACAATACAGAATATCCCCCGAATATCCTACACACATCCACAGCACACGATGGGAAACCAGCGCACCTAAACCACGCATCGATTGTGGCGAGAAAAACAGGGGAAACCCACAGTTCAAACTAAATTGGAACTTTCTATTTAAGAAACGTGTAACCTGTGTCTTGCATTGCTATCATGCTTTCAACAATCTGACAAGCCTGTTCAGTATGAGTTACACACGCCGAATTTCGGAGTCGTATTTAAAGATACGTGTGTACATAATCGTGTACAGACGGGTGGTTACTGTTAACGTCCTGTCACGGGTTTAAGTAAATTATCCCTACAGCTTCATTTACCGATGAAAGTGTTTAGTATTCCGGTAAACAAAACGCATGCTTCACATTTTATTCCTGGTACCGGTCTGGTACAAGTCTCCACCCACACTGAAATGTTACAATGGTGTTTTGTAGTAGATCATGCTGGTTGGAAGTAAAGGAATTTTCTACTTTTCTAAATAAGAAGTGTAGATGTTGGGTCACACAAAGCTGAGTTAATCTTGTCAGTTTATTTAAGATATGCAATTTAACTTAAAGCTGAACCAAAAGACATATCCAGAGACTATTCTTGGCGTCCAGCTAAAAATTTAAAAGACAAATTCACAATACAGCAATGCATTGCTTTTGACAAGCTGTAAATCCGGAAGTATATGCGCTTCAAAATGTAGCTAAATCGTAGATAATTAGGCACTTGTAGTTAATTGTCTCTGTTAATTGGTAACATTTCGCACGCACCTTGACAGTGTGACCAAAAACTCAATTTCCCATAATGCCCCCCTGCACGCCCATGCCCCTTTTCAGTGGCTGCCCGGTGTGCCGTCATTGCACAGGCGCGCGTCCGTCTCTGTGTCAGTTGTCTGTGAGAGAACGGGACCGCATCGCCTTCCATTCAATTCCGATTAAGACGCCGACACAGAGACAACCATGGTATGTCTGTATTTTTTGCGCAAATGTCTAATTTCTCTGCCTTTAAGGGGTCGAAAAAAAATCCACATTCGTTTATTGCGAATTGTCAGGAGTGGTCGTATTGCGTCCGTTTTGGCTTATTTAGTCTCGTTTACTTGCTGTAATGGTTCCTTGTGTGTTAATTTCGAATGTAATCCCCACCACGGGACTCGCATACTGCATTTTCGCAATTTAAAATAATGAAATTCTAGCGGAAACCAACAGCATTTGTAGGAGGTTATAATCTGAAGCGACGGATGCACATTTGGTGGGTTTTTTTGGGGTCTGGTTTTATAATGCCGGGATACTGGTAGGAGAGGAAAAAATCTGGGGGGGGGGCACTGGCGCCATTTCCTCCATCATCCTTTTTGTGAGTCCGGGCCTGTCCTCCGTCTAGCGAGCCGGTGATCGCCTCTGTGTCTCCGGGGCTTTCTCCTGCCGGGTAGACGTCCTCCAGTCACCGTACGCACGCCATCTACTCCATGGCGATCGACTGTAGTAAGGGAATACGAGTCGGCGTCGTAATTTTAAAGTGCTCCTGCTGGATCGGATCCCCTTTGTCGTCTGTGTAGGTGGACGGGGTGAAGGGGGAGTGAAAAAATCCTACAAGCGCCATATAATGGATCGGATGGCAGACAGTCCGTAGGTGCCGCATCGCGGCTGCGAACCGCTGTCGTGGCCTTGGGCGAACGGTTCTAGTTGCATCTTTTGATCTTTATTATTTTTGTGTGTTTTTTTTTCCCACCTCAATGCACGAACAGACACCTTCGTAATGGGTTTTTGAGCCCCACCCTAGACGAGGCAAGGTTTTATTACTGGATTTTTTTTTCTCACTCGCCCACACTTAAAAATTAACCCTGATAATTTGTAGACTTGAGGGGTGGGTGACACCTTTACTGCCGCATTTTCGTTTGAGAAATGGCCGGCTACGTGACACGGCGAAGGTGCTTAGTCTTTTACCGTAAGATATTTAGGAGTTATTCCCCCCCTCCGCTCACGTTTTTCCTTGTATCCTAAATACCAGTTAATGCCGAGATGGGCACACGTACTGCAAAATACCAGCCATGTACGGGAGGGAGGGAGGGAGGGAGGGTGCATTCAGCGAGGCATTATTTATGCGGTCTAAAATGGCGCTTTGGGTCGCTCTCGGGAAAAGATCGCCGCCCGGTATCCAGAATTAGGTCGGGTGCCTCCGATGGCTGGGCGGCCGGCCGCGGCTTCCCCGCAACGGGGGTAAAGTGCGGGGCGACGGGCGCGCGGCGGCGTGATTTCGGCTCTGCGGTGGCCGCGTTACGCACTTTCGCCGGTGGCCATGTTATTCCGCTGCACTCCTCCCTCTTTCTTTGTTCCACACCTTATCTTGGGAAGGGGGGGGGGGAGAGAGAGAGACGTTGCACCCAAGCGCACAGAAAACGTGGCTTGCGGGCAACAATCCCTGCTTTGCCGGTTTTTTTAAGGATCCGACCGGAACTCGCTGCTGCTTTAAAAAAAAAATTAATCCAATTTTCCATTAAAATAAAATGCACGTCCGACAGTCGATCGGGGTGTCTGCATGGTAGTATGGTTAAGCTGAGTAAATCGGCCATCGCCTGGCAAGCCTCTGCAGGCGTTTGCAGGGGAGATCGGCTTGTCACGGGGCTGCTTTGGGTGGAAGGCAGCTCCCAGGGTGTGGTTGCTCCGTTACCGCACATGAGGCCGCATTGATGGGGCCGCTTTGCGTAGCAGTGGCCCTCGCTTGCGAATATAAATTAGGCTCAATCCACCATTTTGTTCCCAGCGTTAATTTTTGAGCCGGTCCAGTTAGCCACCCCCGTGTTATATTATGCGTGCGTTCCAGCGTTCTCGTCCCGTTTGGGCGTGTTTCGCCTTTTGCAGTTACAGCCACGTTGCTCCGTTACGACCTGCGCCCCTCACTATGCGATTAAAGTACAGCCCTTATCGGCAACATTACCTGGACGTTTCTCCCCTTTCCGCATATCATAAACCCTTATAACGTGATTTTAAAATATAAACTAGAAACTGATAAGATCTCATTAGCTTCTCCCTGGGTGTAACAAATTATTGGTGGCTAGCAACTGGTTTTATGGTTGTCTGTCTGGTGGTATGGGCAATACTGGTGATTCAGTTTTCCCACATTTTTCAGTATTTGTGAGTGGCCGCTGTTTAGTGCAGTATAACTGCAAAGCACCTTGTACACATGGGGTTTTTAGCCACCGGAGATCGACCCAGTGCCAAGTAGTGTCCTGTTTGATGGATCACTTATTGGCTGTTTTGCTGACTAATTTGCAGGTCACGTGACAGTGCTACAATGCTGAGTATTTATCGCAGTGTCACCCTTAGTGATTTTTAGGTTATAGGCCTGTGCTGAACCCGCTCATGCCTAATTAGTAGTGTGGTTTTTAAAATGTTACCACCTGCAACTGAAACCGTTGGGCCCTGCATCTGACAGTTTGCATCCAGAGATGATGTTACACATCCTCCTATGTGAAATGGCAGACCCTTCCATTGTGCTTTCCATGGAATTCTGTTTAAAAGGCAGGAAGGTGCACTGTAGACACAATTGTGATGAAGGAACGTTACCTAATCCGGTAACCGTGGTTTGCTACTCCTCAGTCTTTAAGGTTATTTCCTTATTCTATCCTTAATGGCGTACAGGTTTCCTCGTGGTAAATTAGAATCGTAATTCCAGCCATGTCTGTTTTATTTGGCCTTAACGTTTTGGGGCTGTGGGCCGCCTGCATTTGTTGTTGCTGTATATTAATTGCCTTGCCCTGACTTCCCGCTTTCTGTATTTGGGTGTCCAGCATAGAAGCACAGCAATGAACTTCGTGCTAAAACTTTAGCCTTCGGGCCGCCTGTGGCCAGGCCTGTCGCACGGATAACTGATGTTTGCTGTGTATGCGCTAGAGGATCTGAAGATGGCCAGACTGATAATGTTGGTTCTCAGTGTGTCGTCGTCTTCCCCTCCCGTGGACATGTTTGTTTGTGGGGGAGGTTGCCAAGTAATGTTCCAGCTACCACACTCCTCGGTAGTTGAACAATTCCAGAAGTTCCGGTGGAAGGAAATCCTTATGTCTGCTAAGCCTTGCTGCGATGGTGGCCTTACCCTGATAAACAAGCACGGCGCGTTTTTGGTGTTGAGGGTGCATCTAATTTTCGACAGTTTTGACATTGAATTGATTTGACACTTTTTTTTTTTTTTTTTGGTCGTTGTTGGTCTTCCACAGATTTGTGCAAGTTGTGTGGCTGAAAAACCATCCACACCAGCAAGCTCTTAAATTTGTCTGCATTCCTCCCACTCCCTTCCTTTCTGTGACCTCACCCTTCCTCTGTAGAAAACACCTTTGGGGGGGGGCACAGCTTGCCTTTCACATCCTTCTGTCAGTCCGCTTTAAGAATCAGGCGGTTGGAGGCCGGGATGGTGTTTTGGCTTGAACTTTACGGTATTAAATTCGAGAGGAGAGGCGGATGTCTGGCCCAGATGACTTCTCTTAGCTTAACACGCAGCGGGTGTTGGGTGCGCTCTGGAAATGTCCAAAGGTCGAAATGGTTACATTGGCGCAGGCATCATAAAGATATACCTCGTTTTTTGCTTGACTGCAGTGATTGAACTCCATTTACGTTAAACTGGCACTGAAATGTGCTGTTGAAAGATCACCATAACTATTTGTCAGCGTGTACAAGCCTGACTCCAGCAAGTAAGTGGGGTTGGGGGGGGTGGGGTGTAAAATAGGGTTTAAATGTTGGTGATCATTATGTTGATTTCTGAAGTTCATATCTAGTGAATGTTGTAGTGTGAAGAGTCTAATTTGCTAAAGCTTTTAGCCTCCCTAGCGGCTGCCTCATGTATTTCCTTAAGAACTTTTTTGCTACAGTAATTACATTCCCTGTTTAATCCATTGTCTTGTGGAATCAAAAGCTTAGCATTACATTTTAAGGTATCAGTCAGTAAGGCTGGTGATATCAGTGTCTTCTGAGTGCAGTGTCTCGTTTGTGGGTATATTTTTCACATCCCCAGTTTTAATACTTGCTTTCTCCAGACCGCATCAGCATGCTTGTCCAACTGTAGAAACTGAGCCCTTGGAATTCTGGGAAATCGGCAGGAATTTCCATTCCACTTGTTCATGTAGTTGAACTCGGTCTCCAAATAGTAAATGTGTACTAATTATGAGAAACCGATGCGACGTTCACTAATGTTCCGAAGTTTTGTTGCTGTGATGGTGGGGGCAAACTGCTCTTAGTCGATTTTAAGAAGTAGACCCTTTCCTAACCTTTGGCGTTCCTCCCGTCTCAGGCCTCCGGAGTAACAGTCACCGATGACGTGATCACAGTCTTCAATGACATGAAGGTGCGCAAAGCGCAGGCGGGTGAGGAGGAGAAGAGGAAGCGGAAGAAGGCGGTGCTGTTCTGCTTGAGTGACGACAAGAGGAACATCATTCTGGAGGAGGGCCGCGAGATTCTGATGGGCGAGGTGGGGGAGACCATCCAGGACCCCTACCTGCACTTTGTCAAGATGCTACCGCCGGACGACTGCCGCTATGCCCTCTATGATGCTACGTACGAGACTAAAGAGACAAAGAAGGAGGACCTGGTCTTTATCTTCTGGTGAGGAGGGCGGGGTTGGGCTTAGGAGCTGAGGTATATGGGGAAGTGGTTTCTGTGTGTACCATGTTCTGGATTGAACCCCCACCACCAAATCTTTCGCCAGGGCTCCTGAGAATGCTCCACTGAAAAGCAAGATGATCTATGCCAGCTCCAAGGACGCCATCAAGAAGAAGTTCACAGGTGAGTGCTGGAACTCCAGGCTAGAGTAGGGTTCACTACGACCCTGGGGGATAGGTTGTGTGAACGTGGCTTCTGGTGGTAGGTGGCAGTCACGGGGAAGACCGGCGCGGTGTCCACCATGAGACGCGCATGTAACCTTCGCTGCTGTCTTTCAGTTTGTACATTTATGGCTGGTCATTATTGGGAACGTTGAAAAGCTACCATGTGCAATTCGAGGAGTCCTTGAGGACCGTTCTTTCAGAATTACTGTGCAAGACATTTTTTTTTTAACCCATAAACACAAAACCAGAGTGTTCTACCTCATTGCAGAGAATCTAAGGTACTACAACCAGTGTTGTTGTTTGAGTCACAGAAACTGATGGTATTTCCCTTTTTTCAGGTATAAAACATGAGTGGCAAGTCAACGGTTTGGATGACATCAAAGACCGACGCACCCTGGCAGAGAAGCTGGGCGGCCAGTCAGTGGTCACTCTTGAAGGAAGCCCTGTATAAATCTAGTCCCAGGCTTCAAGTGAGGCCTGTAGGGGGTGGGGAAACACTACTATATCACATAGGGTTTGGCTGTTTCATTCCAGTTTGGGACATAACGGGGACTGGGAAAACAAGCAGGAGGTGGGCAGGGGTGAAGGGGGTGGGGATGTGTGTGGGGCTTAAATATTTCAATTTCCGAAATTCGAGGCTGTCATTTCAATTCAGATACATAATGGAGGACGACGAAATACAAAAGCGATTTAATGAAGGATGGTAAACTGAGAAATTGCAGTTCTGAGGGGTTGTGGATGATGTAGTTCGATGGGCTTAGGATCTGCTACAAAATGAAGGTGAAGAGGGAACTGGGGCAATGGGCTCATTCTTGAACGTTGTTTCTTCTTAATCATCTACCTTTTTATTTTGCCAAACTTCTAGTTTTTACATAATCGTTTAGCTGAGATTAGGTATAATTCAAGGACCATTTGCATAAAATTTTTGTTTTGGTGGGAACGTTTTTGGTGGGAGGCTGTGTCGCTCTTCCATTTTTTTTTTTTTTTTTCCATTAGTTTAAATTTTGTGATTTAAACATAATTCCAGTTAAATATTACTTGAATATCGTGTGATACAAACCAAACAAATTTT
>JAODJX010000066.1:407429-427941 GCA_026776945.1 Isichthys henryi
TCTTATTTTTTTTTCTTTCTTTTTTCTTTATTCTTTCTCCCAGGACTCACCTCCCCCCGCCAGCCCCCGCGCCGCGCGCGCGGCCCCCCCCCCCCCCCCCCCCCCCCCGGCAAATGCATTCCTTTGACAAAGACGAATATGGGTATCAGCTGACAACGACTGAAATCTGCTACAGGTAGTGATGACGATTAGCGGTGGGGGTGCAGAGATGAAACGGCCCGAGACTGAGGTCAGAGAGGAGTGGGTGGAAGATTTTGTTTCATCTCCTTATCTCTAATAAAAAAAAGCACTAAACTAACTTTCGTCCTTTTCTTTGCGCCTCGCCGTCCGTCTGTTACCCGCTTATGACTTGCTTACACATTCTCCCCTGACTGATGCCAAAATTTTGTGTCTTTCAGAAGTAGCGTAGTGACCTCACACTGTCAGCGTTTGAATTCTACTCCTACTCTGTATCTCGAGTCGACATGATGTTCTCCGTGTTGTGCAGCTGTCCCCTGGGTACTCCTCCAGCCGCTATCACCCCCACCTAGTGCCCAAAAAAGTTATATCACTACTGCATTCGGAGTGCAAATGTTGGAAGGTTGCAGTTTTTCTACGTGATTTTTGGCGGCCCCTGGTGGATAGTGGTGGTGTTCACTCTTTCAAGGAAAGATGTCGTATGACCTAACTTTACTATGACTCAGGCCGTTTAAATGACCCTAAGAGTACTGGAAATGTTTGAAGTGTCAATTTAATGTGCAACAGCGTGAGTAATGGAATAGCTTCAAAATGCAGCTGGTTACCTCGCGATTTCACTCGATTTGCGTCTTATTAGATGATTCTCCAACAAAAAGGGGCGAGGGAAGAAGTACAACTGGAATAACGCATAGGTGTGCTGCTTGTTGAAAAGGGTTAGCTCGTAATACGTTGTGGGAATGTTTTTAATTAGCCTAAAAAGGCAACTTTTGCTCTATGTATGATATAGAGTTGGGACGAGTAAAGAATATAAGTAGATGAGCCGCAAATCAGTTTTCTTCCAAAGAACTCTTCTCAGTATGCAAACGCTGATTCTGTTCTGATCCTAATCCCGATCTGAGCTCTAACTCTACGATACGAAATGAAAGGTTTGATTAATCACCGTTAAAGGTTCTGTGCTACTTTTGTCCACTGGGTGGTGCCATACTCTTTCCCCCTTTGCAGAAGAAGGAACAGCCGCAGTGAGTATGGCATAAAAGGGATGCAGACCTACCTATGAGAGTCCAACGTCTCTTATTTTGCAACATAATTAAGCTTGGTGTTTTTTTTTTCGTGCCGCAGTTCTCATGTATGTTCAGTAAATGGATTGTATGCGATGATGCAATCATGACGTAGTACTTTTAAGATACAATGAGTTATTGTACGCATGGATGTCTTCCCCGCATACATGAGTTTCAATTTTCCACCGCCCTATTTTTTTTCTCGTTCTTAATACCCCCCTCCCCAATTTAAACCATTTACATTTTAATCAAACTGGTGTAATAGCATATTCGTATATTCATGCTTTTTTAATGACTATAATTGTGATAAGTACAGTAGGTAAACATAAGTCATGCCCTTGAATAAGGCACATAAGCAAAAATTGCTCGTTACTGTATGAAACTGCAAGCTGTGTAAGTCACTTTGACCATAAGAAAAAAAATGTTACGCAAATAAATCACTAGAATTCTCAAAACCCTCTACGTGGCAAACAGGAACGATGATGAGGCAGAAAAAGCACTGTATCCGTACCCCAGCTATCACTGGCTGATGTAATTTATTCTTTCTTTCCATAGAACCTAACACCGTCTTTGTTCCTTTTTTTCTGTTACCCGCGTGCCCTGACACGCCTCCAATTCATGCTGTGAATGGGTGGGAATAGCAGCAAGCAGGTGGTTGTGTCCGACCACTGTCCGATAGAGGGCGCCACATCTCCCATTCCGCGGGATCACAGGTGCGTCAAAAGACTGGAATGTACCTTCACGTCCAGTCAAATGCATTATGCATATGACGTGAAATCACCTAAAGACACTAAGTTCAAAGTGATCTATTTCAGATGATGCTATGAGAAAGCACAAGTTGTTAGCCAATCCAAGGAAAATTCTGAGATTAACCACTTTTTCTGTAACACAAATTAAATCATTCAAGCGCAGACATACATAGTAGTTTCAAATTACTCACAGCATACTTCCTAAAAGCCACGTCAGTTCTCTGTGATGGTGATGTTATACTGTGGCAGGAATTCGGGTGTTTAGCTTGCGAAGCTAATCCTGTCCCTGGTTAAAAGAGTGTGGCTGGTAAGGGACAAAAACAGCCGTAAATGCTGCAACTATAAAAAAGAAATTTAAACCGGCTTTTCTCGTTGTTCGCATTCCACGTCGTCTTTGCGTAAAAATTACAGATGCGATGCAGGTTCGCGCCTCAGGTCTTACCACTGACCATAAGCGGGAATCTGCATGACCTCTGCTATACAGAAATGTGACAATCAAAAATTGTAGGTTAGGTGTGCTGATGTTACAAGTCAATCATAGTCTTACATGCATTAACAAACTATGTTAATGCTCTCAACTCTTAAAACATTTGAAGCGCATATAAAGAATGGATGTGTTTAATACTCTTAATGTTATCTTACCTGAAGGCAAACTTAATATTTTAGATTCCTCCATGCAACATAACAGAGATAGCGAGAGAGGTAACTTAATGTATGGATTAACCAGAAACGAAGTGTTAGTTACGTACTGATCCCACGTTCGTTCATCATTTATCAACCATGACGGTTCATGTACTTCATACCGTTACTATTGATTTGTTCTTCAGTAGTAACTGAGTTAAGTTACTGGTGCCCCCTCAAGTAAAGTGTTACCCCGTCTCCCAGCGTCTTCGAGCATATATAAATGCCGCTTGACACAAGCTAGTCAGTGGTCGCCCAGTCTGTAAATCCGACGCGGTGTGTCTCCGCAGATATTGGTAAAGTTCAGGGCAAAACTCGTGCACCATCAAAGTCACCCTTCCTGGAGGAAAGTCAGGAGCACATGCAAGACATACATAAAGAAAAAATGAAAAAAAAAAATTGTACCTTTGCTTGTAACTGGGGCTGTATCCTCAAGGGTCTGCTAATTGTACCCTTAGCTGTAGGGAACATTTTGAAGGTACAGAAATGGACACTGGGGAACATTGATGGTACATTAATGTTGTTTGTACCTTTGCGATGTTCCTCAGAGTCCAATTCTGTACCTTATAGGTACAAGTACAAGGGTACATTCCCAGTGACATGCAAAGGTACAAATATTTACCCTTTTTTTTCTGAGAGTGTAGACAAGACGGACCCTGCACAGTCGTGATTAAAATAGTGATTCACAAACCACTTCGCGAGAATGTTCATTTCCAGGTGAAGACACAAATACAGGTTTTAGACTGGAATGAAAAACACAAAGTGATGTAAATATGAATGAAATTTTATATGAGAGGACATGGAAGAAAGACAAAAATAGTAAAGGGAATGTTAAAAAATGGCAAGAAGTCTAATTCCTGTGATCTTGGGTAAGAAATGTATTCAATAGTTAGCCATTGTTTCTTTATAACAATTTATAACAAAAACAACGCGTTTTTTAAGCAGTACATCTGAATGTTTTCTCTCTTTACATTTAGCCTCTTCGGTATTGTCCTCTTCCCGAAATCCTCATTACTGCAGTTGTTGCTTGTCACGTAAGGAGTAGGTTTAACGTGTGCCTCGTTTTGGAAGATTTTATCGCAGCTATTGAAGTACACTTAAAATTCTGTCATTTTTTCCTGCAGTTTGTAGATTCCTTCGTAAGTCTTCTGACCCCCCGGTCTTTGGTGTTTACCCCCCCCCAACACCACCCACCATCACAATGCCCCTTGTCTCATTAATTACCCCAAACAAACCCACGCCCTGCTCGCATACACACGCCTAGAAACTGAAACGCCAGAAACAATATCCAACCATTCACGAGTCACAACGGCACAGATAAGAGACAACAACAAAACGCAACGATATGGTTCGGCCATTTTAAAGATGCTGATATGACACGAGGATAAATAATTCAGGAGGGTAGATATTTGGCATGAAGGAGGAATGATATGAGAAAGTGACGAGACAATTACAAAAAAAAAAAACGTGATTGCAAGAGAAAAAATATGGATGTTGTAAGGACCTTCGTCAAAGTTATGTACAGCTGTGATGACATTTGTGAATGTGACAAAACAGTAAATGATAAGCATGGGCGGCAATCACTTACTCTGAAATCAAAATAAGAAGTAAACTTTATTTAAATAGAAAAACATTATTCATGCGTCTTTCACATGTTCAACCTTGGGTGCATTTATTTTCTACTCTTAATTGCGCCAGTAAAGTCAGCTACGTTGCAAAAAATATCAAAGTTTGCACAACGTTTTTCAAAATATATTTATTTTGGATAATTGCAAAATTCAACCAATTATGCAGCGATTAAGTATACTAGGCCTTCTTAAAACTTCAACACGAAAATATTCCTATTTAAATGAAAAGTATTCCAATTTAAATTATTCCCTTCTTATTAAATTTAGTGGCCATATAACCCGTTACATTAACCAGTAAGATTTAAAAGCTCCTAGACATTAAGGGTTCCCAGAATTAAGCATCAGCGGACGGTGGAGACGCCAAAGATTTTACCTGCCAACCCAAGTCGTTCCCTCTGACGACCGACTATGTTGGTCTCTAAACGTCGTCCTCGTTTCCAGTAAACTACCCAGAGGGGGGAAAAAAACCGGTTGGACAGGTAGGGCTGCAGCAGCAGCCGCCTTGGTCAGGTTGTCACCGTTATTTCCAGACGCATGCGCCATGTTACCCTCTTTTCTGCTCGAAGGTGCCTTCATCTTGCTGGGCTTTAATACCTGTTAGAATGGCGATCTAACTAACGGGATTTCTGCGTTTCAGGTAAACCAAAGACCGCAAATGTCCGGGCGCACAGGAAACGCGGGTTTAAGTTCCCAGCCGAGACAAGTTTGTTTAACCGAGTAAATGGTAGAGAGAGAGAAGGATCAGAAAAAGAGGAGAGGAAAACCTTAGAACTTCGCTGATGAATGAAAAAGGGGGGAGGAGTGTATGAACGAAAGTAACCCAACCTGTGCCGTTTTATTGTACAAAGGGGTTGCGCGCCTCACCTATAAAAGCTGAAAGTAATTGCTGCGTGTTTTTTTTTTACTTGGCCGATTGCAGTTTTCGTGTTTTGGAAAGTTGGCTGAAGTGGGAGAGAGAAGAAGTTAGGTTAGCGGAGAGGGAGGTGGAAGGATGCCCCGGGCCTTTATGGTGAAGAAGGTGAGCGTTTCACCTGGAAAGCGGAACTGGAGCCAGCTCCCGGACCACGAACGGGGAGAGATCTACGTACCGGGTGAGATGTGCAAAGAACTGCGTCAGATCTTAAAGTGCGGTTGCCGCTTCGCCGGAGATTTTCCGCAAAAGTCACATAAAAAATATTGTGAAAATGAGAGAAGGAATAATGGTTTTATTCTGTAACTAGTTGAAAGACTCGTGTCTTTTATTTTGAAATAAATTCTTGGTAAAAAGAAAAAAAAAAACCTAGATAAATCAGATAACGGTGAATACAAAGGGTGCAAATCGCTTTGTGTTGACACTAGGCAAGGTTACCACTGCAGACTTCCCGAAGCGGTTTGAGACCGTAGTTTGTTGTTTAAAACGTAAGAAAATACTCGGGTAGCTTATTTACGGCTAATGTTGAAAAAACGTTTACTTATCTGCCAATCTTTAGTTCTGAGAAAGTTTGGAAATGTAATAAATGGTGTGATTTTTTTTAACAAGGTTAGTTGTAACATGACGTGAGTATTTAGAGAATTTAATAGCGGTTTTTGGTTTTGATAACGGCTTCTTCAGACCTGTTGACCTTTTGGGGAAAATGCCACCTGCACTGTCTTTTTGTTTTAATTTTGAGAGCTAGTTAGGCTTTTTGTGGGTGGTAATCCTCACAGCTGAAGTATAAGACGCGACCTGCAGGTCTGATTCATTCTGTGATTAAAGTCTCCGCTGGTTACTTGACGGGTTAATATTTACTGTGCCGAAGGAAATAACGGATCGCTAGCGGTGAGCTCTGACCCAATTACACCGCACACTTATCATGCCCTAGTCTTCGGTGTCAGTGATTCTGCAGCGCAATCCTTAAGTATAATAATATATATATTTTGCTTCACTTAAGTATTGCATAATTAGAATACAGTCATTCCTTAGAAGCAGAGTTATGTCCATTATCCTTTAAGTTTGTGGATGTAAAACGTTTTCTTCCGAATCAGGTCCTGTGTGTGAACAGTGTTAACCATTTACCCATCGCATGATTATCTCTGCAACCCCGGATGGAAATGAACCAGGAAAACGAATAGCCCCTTTTCGCGACGCCAGAACCGTCTTGCATATGCCTACATATTTAAACTCCATTCCTCTATTGCGTTGACGCACACACCCCTTTTAAATAAGCACTATGATTAAGATGTCTTTGTAGCGTACAGGCCTAAGTAAAACAACCATTAACAATCAAACCGCGTTGTGATGAGGTCAGCAGATGATTTAAATTATGGCAGATTGAAAGCAGGTTTGAGAGCACATTGTGATAGTATTTGTAGTCTAGGAGATAGTAAACAAGACGAGTCCCTTACGTTAGACCGTTAACCTTATTTGCAAACTTGTCTGTAATTTAATCTGGTATTTAACAAAGCTGGTTATTGTCTCGCTGCACGGGAATAAATAGCGTGCCGGGGAATTGCTTTTGGAACCTTAGCAATAACTCCGCTTCGGCACATGCGATCTTATTTTAAGCATCGCCTTAAAATATTCATTAGTCAAACAGTACAAACAGTCGCTGGCACAGGCTTTAGATTTGCAGAACAGCGGACTGCGGTGAATGGATAACGTTGGATTATTTTGAACAAATATTAGGGCATATTTTAACATTCACGAGGTGGGCGCCCCTGGATAAGTACACATGAACGCTTTCTGATGACATAAATGGTTCTTCTTTCTGTGTTTAGTGTTCATTTGGTTCGCTTGCTCAAACTCCTGATGGTGGCAAACGGGTCCATGGGTTCATTTACCGCAGCCCAGTCAAGTGAAAATTATGTGAAAGTCTAGGAACTTTTCACGACATTGTACTTGCGCTTGTGACGTCAGCTGCGACGATCAGACGGACACCACAAGAGGGAGACCGTGATGCATTCTGTTTATGTTGATTCTGTTTAAACCAGGTAGATGTCGGCTGCATTTAAAATGAGGAATGAATAGATATATTTTGAAAAATGGCTCTGTGATGAATATTCCAATTTGACTGTATTGACCAGCCATTAAGATAATCTGGTGTAATTGCTTCAAATAATAATAATTCTGTACGGAGATTACTGGTCTTTCTGGGTAGCAGAATTTCAGGAGACCAGTAATGGTGTATTGAACCGTTTCTCTTCCTCCTTTGCCTTTCATCTCAAGATCTGCCCCATGGCATCGAGCAATCTGAGGCCAGTCTGGCAGAGTCGACGTGGCAGAAGAGCCACGGCAAACACACGCAGATACTCGAATGCGACCTGCGCCTGCAGGCAGCCGAGTTACCCCTGTGCAGTGCCCTCGGTCAGCGAGCTCCGGAGCAGGAGGATGGCACTGGCAGCCAAGAAGTCTTCCTCCGTACCAAGATCAAGGTGAGAGACTGCAAAATATTAGCGTGGCAGTAATGGCGCCCCCTAGGGGCTGGTGGATGCAGTGGAAGTTGTGTGGAAAGAAAGGCAGCATAATGTATGTGTGTGTGTGTGTGTGTGTGTGTGTGTGAAGGAAGATCAAGTGACATATGTGAGCGTGAATCACTCCCTTTAACGTGAAAGGGCTACCAAGAAAAACGCTTTTTTTTTTTTTCCTGACTCGGCTTCCTTCCTACCTTTGAACAGGTAACCACGGGCAAGCTGCCCGTCACAGAGATGCCGTCTCCCTCCCCAGCCACCTTGGCTCCATCTCCAGCCGGGATGCCTACGCTCGTGTGTCAGGTGTGCCAGAAGGGCTTCCAGCAACAGCGCATGCTGAAGCGGCACCTCAAATGCCACAGCGACATCAAGAGGCACCTGTGCAGTTATTGCGGCAAGGGTTTCAACGACACCTTTGACCTGAAGAGGCACATCCGCACGCACACCGGTGAGCGTTTTACCGTCATGTTCCAGAACACGCATCTTTCATGCCCGCCTTCCCACACACAAAGATATTATTCTCCAACATCCGCTCGTACACTGATTCCGCACACGCCTCTCTTCATGTTTGCAGAGTCGCGCAAATCGCTGGGTGATGCCGGACATAAACTAGTGAACCGGTTAGGATATCAACAGAAATCTGACATTTTAAGTACCTGTTACCTATACCTTTCTTTATCTAGTTTAACCTACACTGCAGGCCAGTAACCTGAAATACATTTCATGGGGGCAGGTTCCAAGATAGATTTCACCAACCAGGAACCTGAAGCAAATTTTGGTAAAGGGGGGGGGTGTCAAACCCATAATTTCACTATACAAATTACATGTTAAATTTTATTTATTATTATTATTGTTAATAATAATCATTTATTGTATTCTTAAGGGACATGACAGTATTCACTTTATACATTCCTTGCTCCCTCGCTTAGTAGGCTGGATCTTCTCCGTCACCTCCTGTCGATGCTCTCCTTACCTGGAGTCTGCCCTCACTGAGCTGTCCCCCCCAACCCCCTCTCTCACCAGGCGTGAGGCCCTACAAATGCAGCCAATGTGAGAAAGGCTTCACCCAACGCTGCTCACTGGAGTCCCACATGAAGAAGATCCACGGGGTGGCGCAGCCGTACGCTTACAAGGAGCGCCGTAGCAAGCTGTACGTCTGCGAGGAATGCGGCCACACCGCCAACGCGCGGGAGGCACTGCGGCGCCATCTGGAAACTGCGCACTCTAGCGCCGCCCTACTGGCGAAACCAGCTGCCCCTGCAGTTTCCGGTAGGGAAGACGAGGAGGAGAGCGCTCTTTCTTGGCTCCCTGATCTCCCTAAATGGCCATGCTAAGGTCCAGAAGAAAATAAAGGGTTAAATGAAGAAAAAGGGACAATATGGTAACATGTCAGGCTGTTACTGAAGAAACCCAGGGAAGAGGAACGTTTGGCGATGTGCCGAGACTCAATGCGACACTTAGGCTGGAAACGGAAAGGACTGTAGATACGCTAAGAAAGATCTGGAAGCTCAGAAATGTCTGCAAGTCATAAAATCCCTCAAAGTGCCCTCCATACTCTATTACAGTTTGGTTCTGCTGAGTTGTTATTGCAGCACAAATGCAGCTTCCCGTGGGAGTACGGGGCCTGCTCTGCTCTGCCTGCACTGGTGCATCCTATTAACTGGCCCCTGACCAATATTTGGTCACCATATGAACACCTATATGATTCCGTTACCCTGTAGCCTGGATCTATCTGAAGTGAGGGATGAGATGCAGAGGAAATGTTAGACCAGCATATCATTTGCTAAGGACAAGGAGGGAATCTGGACGGCTGATATCCAAAGTCACGTGTCTCAGAACAAGCACGTGTCCCAACTGATTAATAAAATCCATTAACGGCGCCAGCAAGGATTCTGGCTATTTTAATGTTCATTAATAAAGTCTTGAACTGGATTAAGCTGCGATCAGACGGTGTGTCACACTCTTCGGGAAGCCTGTATTGTGCATTGTGTTCAATTTCCGTTATTTCCTCGGTTTTCGTAATTGACCCGTTATGTTAAAAATAAATAAATAAAAATCCAGCTCTATAAAGAGTCAAACTGTGAGCAAAGTCGAGCTGCTTTGAATGAATTGAGTTTTTACTTTGAAGTGACAACAACCACCCGTGAGTTTCTGGGGGTTCATGCAGCTTCTGGGTGTGTGTACCTGAAATGGCTTTTTCAATCTTGCTGATTGCATTAAATATACCAGGGGCCGAGAAATTAATTTTGATTATGCTGGTGTAACTGTTTTGAGTTTTTTTTTTTTTTTTTTTTTTTAATCGTTGAAGGAAACATGGCAATTAAGCTCCGTTAGCTTTTGAATATACCTCAGTCCGTTACTGCATCGCTCCTGCTGTTTCGTTGATAGCCTTAACCTAAAATGACTTTGTGTGTACTTCAGACAAATACTGTATACATGGTTTTTTTTCGTATCTCAATGTTTAGTACTATATAAGTCTTTTTATAGATGAATATAACTTCTATCGTAAAAGGCGTTATGGCCTCTATCTTATTTTCTATTTTAACCCAACGGGGGGTTTTTGATGCAACACTAAGTGGAAATTGGCGGCATTTTCTTTAAATATCTGACGATTTGTTAATATTCAGTCTCGGTACCTCGTCTTTTTCTGGTTCATCTCAGCACTTTCTTCACATGTAAGATGTCGATGATGTATACAACTTTTTATTATAGTAATATTTGTGATTCAACATACTGAAAATACGGCGATCAATTCCGTTTCTACGGAAAATAAATTTAGGATACTAATGTCTGTGTTTTTATTTGCACTGGTTGGGCTTAATCATGAATTTATTTGAATTTTATTTTTCAATTTTATTAAAATTCTTCTGGTACCGTCACTGGTGGACCTACATCTACTCGTATTCACATTGTATGTGAAATGATAAATATTTAAAAATATCATTTTAATATTTTGTATAAAGTTACCACTAGTTAGCCTAATCGTTAATATTTTTTACAATTTTGGCATTAAGTGTTGTGTGACAATGCATGTCTTTTTACGCTGGCGCCAAACTTACCAAAAATACTTATTGAAATAGCCACGCAGCTTTTTAAAAGCATTTAGTAAATAATGACTACTAATACTGAGATACAGGATGAGATGTAACAGAAACCTCACGACGCCGTTCTGCAAGCAGCCTTGCATATGCAGCATAAGGTAATGTGCAGAGTCACCTCTGTAGAAATAACAGGAGGTATTATTATGAAGTTCGGCGTCTAAGTCCATTGTGCTGTGAGATAATGTGAGCTCAATGCCCGCATCGGCACCGCTATTACGGATTTTGCACATTCTCTCCGTGCTTCCTCCCGAGGTTTGGGGGTCCCTGAAGTAATTTTGGTGTGTATTTGTCTGTACCCTGTTTATCCTGAGATGTGTGTAGTCGAAAATGTGATCTTCCGTTGAACATTTATTACTCTGTCGCCTTCCGCGCGCGCGTAAAGCAATTTTACCCGTATTAATTAGGCTAATTAAAACGAAAGGTATTATTGATTGCTGGCCCGGATACTGATTAAATATTTTCGAGCCGAGATCACTCGGGAGACAAGGATTTGCGTAAAGTCCGCGTGCGCGCAGGGAAAGTCGCCTGCCGATAATTATCTAATTTAACAGTCAATGTGATGTCATCGTGAGGGAGAGACGCCAGGGAGCGTCTTAATTCGCCATCTATTGCGCTCACTCCATCTTCAGTCCGTCCCTCCCCCGGCTCCCGTCGGTCAGAGCGGCAGACGCACGCACTACCTTCCCTGGACCATTCAGTGGGTCACCACCATCCGAGAAAAACAACTACAGGTGAAAGTAATAACCGTAATAAATAAGCCGGCTGTCGGAGAGGATCGCGGAAAGGGCGAAGGAAGAAGGTGGGATATTATTTACGGAGGATAATGCGCGAAAGTCGCCTTCGCTGCTGTCGGAGAATCGGAATAGAGCAAGCGGTGGATGGGGTGACATACCCCACAAGGAGGTCCCGAAGCTGGCCCGCCGGGTTGTGCGCGTCCTGGACCGGTCTCCGGTGCTGACGGGCGAGATCCGGAGAGGGGGGTAGGAGACAGGATGCAGGGGGTGACGGTGACCGGAGAGGCGCCCATTCTGAATGGTGGCGGGAGGGAAGAGGTAAGGCAAATAAGTGTATTTTTGTTGGTTTGTAGATATAGCTGTTTATTTGGGTTTGTGTGTGTTTCTCTGTGTGTAATGGGGGAGGGGAATCTGTTTATGTTTGTTCCTGGAATTTTAATCGTTACGTCTGTTTTTATTATTATTATTATTATTATTGCTGCGGACTGTTAAAATGTATTTGAAATACACTGTGGTATCGTAATCGGAATATTTACTTGGTATCTAGTATTATAATATCGATTACGTTACGAGGTTCCTTCATGTCGTCACAGAAAATGTGCTGCATAGAAATTAGGTGAAGGGGGAATGACATGAAGAGTTTTGAACGGCTGCGATTTTTCTATTTATTGCGTGCACGTTTCCAGACGTACGCGACTATCGTCTATCAAATCATTGACATTGCATGTGTAACAATATACATATAGATATATTTTCACGCGGAGTTAATGCACCTGTTCATGTCATCACTCGTCTATACTTTTTCTCATCTAAAAATTATTTCGAGTGGTAGCGGTCGTGGGGTACGTGAGAAGACGGGAGCGCGCTTCTCATCAAACTGCGAACACCGGCTGTATGAGGACGAAGAATCGGGGTCAGGTTTTTCCCCATACGAGGTTAATTCGCATGGTCCGACCAGCTCGCTCTCTCGTCTGTAGGCACCCATAATAATATCTCAGGGGCGCACTTATCGCCTTGGTGCGTCGCTATTGCATCAGAATCACAACACCAAATGATGGCTGTTATTTAGTCAGCTCCGCCGGCGCTTTGCTGGCTGTTCCCTGTCCCCTTATCGTACCGTCACGCTCCCGGTGTTTCCCCCTCTTATCCACTGCTCCTGCATTGCAGTCGACGATGGTGCCCCATCACCCAACGCCCCAATCGCTTTTTCAAACCATCACAAAAATAATCCATGTTTATGTATTTCCTATCATCCTTCTTCCCACTGGGACATGGCTGAATGTGTGTCTGGCTGGCACGAAAACTACTAATCGAGTAAAAAACAACGCAAATTAAATGGGTTTGAATAACAACAATAATAAAAATAATATCCCAAGAGTCGAATTACAATAAAGATTCTGCGAATATAAATATTAGACAACATATGCCTAATATAACGTTGCCTGATAACTGTATTTACATTTAGGCTTACAGTTAGTACGTTATTTTTTGGTGCGACCCAGAAATATCTAGTAAACTATAAGGCAAAGAGCCCAAACAGACTTTTTTTTTCACAATAACTAGACAAAATTAACATGCACATTTTTAGGTGGCTTGTTGCCATTTTCGTCTTATTTTAGTGATAAACAGCACACAAAAGTCCCCTTCCCCCAACACACCTGTGATTGATGTACATAGGAACCTTTCGTAAATTACCATAAGAACCTAATCAATACGAATTAAAGGAACCCAGATCCTTTTGAACCTGACAATTACAACAAGCAACTAGAAGAGGCTCGACCAACCAATTAGATGTTAGTCCTTCCTCATCTAGTTGCTTTGTCCCACCTTCTCTACAATCTGATTGGTTTTAAACCAATCTGAACAACTACCACAAGATCTATGAAGCACACTGCACTGTAATGTGTATGATACAGCTTTAGTCCTATTGATCCAATTATGCAAATACAGTGCAGGGAGTAAATATAGTTCAAAGGCTCTGCCAGTATTTGTAGACAGGAGAACTTGATTGGGAACCCACATTAGTTGCTTTTGTTGTCACACATACACAATCTGAATATTTTTGTGAATTTATACAAACTAATGACAGAGGGGCCGTGACACGATGGTCTTGGTATCAATTGTCAGCCTTTAAATAGGAACAAAACTGGACAGTATCTCCACATGATGGAAAACACTAGCTCTTCTCCCTCAGGTCAGGTTAATATTTCCAGGACAGAGTCGTCTTTTTTTTTTTCTCGTGAAACATTCGTCGAGCCGACGGAAGCCTCCGGTCCATGCCCGTGTATCTCAGGCATGCCTCACGGAGAGGTTTAATGCTGCTGGTGTGGCTGCATTTGTCTTTGGCCTGGAGCCCAGCAGTGTGGGGGGGGGATTGAGCCTTGGCCGTTATGTTAATAACAGGAAATACAAGCGGAGACGGGCTGGAGAAGCTGGACGTGTGAATCTGTGGTGGAGCACAGAAGGATGTGGGGAAGCGTGCGGCTGATGCATATGCTGAGAGTCCAGGGGAAGCCATAGAGACTAGACAGAGTAAACTTATTATAGGATGTATATGTGCTGAAAGCTGTAAGATTTCTAGGAGAGCTGGGTAGTCATGGGAACGGCCAAAGTCACACTCAGAAGTGCCACCAGTGGTGACCTACCTTTCTGGCACAGGTCATACAGTACAGTACAGTAAAGTACAGTAAAACATAAAGCGGCCTGCTAAATGGCAAAGGTAGCATTATTTTTCATGTTTCTCCATCCAATTAAGCTCCACACTGACAGTGCTTCAAGTCCAAGGTCCTTTATTGTCATCTTCAGCCATGTCATCCACGGGTCATCGGCTGGGATGAAATTGCGATCCTGTCAGTCACAGGGCAAGGACAATGGTGATAAATCAAATTTTAAATATGAATGACACTTAAACACGACATGTAGATGGGAGATGGATAAAAGACAGAAAAATACTATTCAATAGAATGCGCGAAAGGGCAATGTAATTGAATGGACAGAGATGTACAATGAATAGAATCAAGCTGAATTCTATATAATTCTGTGTATAATAAATATAATTACAATTTGTGGTCATCGAAACGTACAAAACTGAAGGTTGAAAGCCGAACATGAGTCTCCCTCATAGCACATGCTAGTAAGACGATGCTGAAGATCGTTTGATGCGGACGAGAGGCCGACACGGAAAGGGAATTTCCCATGTCACGGGCTGGATTCAGGAATGGTGGACGAGCAAGTGGGTCCAAGCGACCGGAGGAGGCAGGACCAACCAATCAGATGTCTTGGTCCCACCTCATCCAGCTGCTTTGACTCACCTCCTCCTATTATTAGGGAAATTAAGGAAGAATGAAAAGATGCTGGCTAATTTTGAGCGGCATAGGACTGGCTAACTCTAATGTAGACGGTGGAGACACTTTGGCTTGTAGACAGCTTTTGTCTTTGGAACAATCGTCGACAACAAAGGATCCAGCTGTCGAAGAAGATGCTGCTGAATGGCACTCGGCAGAGCTGACAAGCCTCCAAGAATATAGAGGAACATTCTTTGAAAATACTGACGTGTCTAAGAACAAAGGTGAGAATTATACGGGAAATGGCGTTCTCTGTCATTATTTACGGGTGTCGAAACTGGACAATGAAGGAACAGGAGTCAAGTGTGTTCTTGACTCTACTCAACGCACAAAAATGACCGGATCGTTCTCATTTTGGCCGTAGAATGAGACTCGTCAAATAAAGAGTTCAAACTAGAATGGTACATTCAGCAACATGACTCAAGCTTTGGAGATATCTGGTGATAGGAACTTCTGGAATAACGCTGAGTGTTTGCTGTACAGTCACAAGGTGTTGGCTTTGACTTGACGGCAAATGTTTTTTTTTTTTTGTTTTTTTTATTAAATAAAATCCGAAAGCTGTGACGCTTCTGTCAAGGAGATGCGGTGATTGCTCTGAATTCCATGTACTGCGTCTGTGTGTTTGGTTTTGTAAGTGTGCTGTGATTGGTTGGTTGGTTTTGAGTCTTCTTGCAAGCACCCTATCAATAAAGGTGGTCGACCAGTCAGACGCGCCCTGCTGAACAGATGAGCGTGCTTCTGATCGATTGGCAGTTTGACTAACAAATCGTGAGACAGCTTGGGCATAAACGGTTTGAAAAGGTGATGAATCACAGGAAAAATAATGTTCATCCTCGCTGTGCGACGACACCAGGCACCGTCAGTATGGGAGCAGATAATTAATTAATATCCAAGATGCATATAGAGTTAAAGAGAGGTTTACATGAGTCGTCCATGTGATGCATAGCTGCATCATGTAGTATGCTAACCAATTAGCTAGGATGTGTTACATTTACGCATGCCACAGTCTTTTCTCATTTTGACCCAGTCTTTCAGGATCGTTCTGAAGTCATGCCACACTATTCCTTAAAATAGATTTCTCTGAGATGGATGAAGGAATGAGAGCAGGGAGGGGATTTGATACAGTGGCAAACAAAGTAGAGAGGTTTTTTTTTTCTTCATTCCATTCTCCTCCCTGGAGACACACTTCCTTGACTCATCTCTCCCTCTCTCCTTCCCTCTCTTTCATCCTCTCCTCCGGAGCCTCGAGCTCTGCTTTCTCACTCTCTCGTCTTCCGCCCATGCGCGCCCCTACTCCTCCCTGGCTGCTTCTCGCACCTTCTGGAAAGTCACATCTCCCGTTTCGCAACGGAAAGTGGGATCCAGAGGCGCGGTGATGAGAGTTGAAAGTCGAATCTTTGCCCTGAAGTAGTTGCATGCTACCTTGGCCTTGTCTGTCTCTCTTAAAACTCTAGACGAGTATTACTCATCATAAATAAAGACATTATACAGCCAGGCATCATTTCCAAGTAGCTAAAATAATGCACGTAGGTGTCCTCTGGATCGCACGACTCTCATATCGTGGATCATGGATACACGGCGTTGGAAATGCAGCAAACCCCAAACACTGCTCCCTGTCTGTTACCCAGGGTCGCTAAGCTAACTTAGCAGCTTCTGTTACAGCTTGATCAATAGCCAGGGAGACAGAAGGAGAGAGAGACAGGAGAATGAGGCCTGGAACGTATGATGCTGGGTTTTGTTGCTAATGGTGCGCGGATGCTGTGATTCCCGTCACGCCTCGTCGAGCGCCTTTCCTGCGACCTCTTCCTGAGGTCCGCTGCACCTCTGGCATGACGCATGTTTCAGTTTTGCGAAACAGCTGGCGAGTCCCTGTGGCCCGGGCTTCTGTCCGCTTCCCAGATCTGCCGTCCGCAGGTCAGGCTGGTGATTTGAGGACGGTAGAGAGAGGGCGCTCGCATCCCACCAGGGCGCCTCTTGTTGTATCATCCGCCAAAACACTTGACCTGAATTGGCCCGGTCATCTATCCGGGTGGCTCAAAACGTCACTTTCGGCTAAAAGTGTTTTGTTGTGAAGCAGCCGTGTGATGGTAAAATTTCAAGCGCGTGGGCGTGAGTTGTCTTGGCGTGAATCGAAGTAGTCGTTCTCAGCTTCCCCTTCATGGGGGGGAGAGCCTGAGATTGGGGGAGATTGCTGACTGGCCACTTAGCGGGCGTACGCTGCTAATCGCTCCCTCCCGCACCCTCGTTTGCCCTTGCAGCTATGTGGCCTTCGCTCGTTACCTTGCTTCTGCAGAAGCCATATTTTTGGAGGTCTTTTCCAGGACAGCCAAAATAGGTTGACTTAAAGTAATAACCTCTTTAACCCCCCCTCCCCTCCCCACCACCACCAAAAGCTATCTGCACTCCGCCTGTTGTCATAATGTGAATATGGAATATCACGGTTGCCGTGGTGATTAGCAGTAATGCCAGGCATGGATGCAATAGCTAGGAATGCACACAGATGTTCCCCAGCTAGTAAATTGTGAACTATATATATATTTATATATAATACACACACCACACATATACACAGTGTGTGTGTGTGTGTGTGTATACATAATATGCATATATGTGTGTGTTTTACATTTTTTTTTTAATCCAAAGATATATTTCTGTCGCCCGCGGATACAGTCTCTCTAATTCAGGGAATTAAAGGAGAGTGTCGACTTCCACCCTCCAGGAAACTTGAGCCTGTCCTTGATGGTAGAGATGTGGGGCAGAGGCCCTCCCAGGAAGTTGGTACGCCCCCTGGGGGTCAGACACTTCCATCCTGACCCTTATATCTGCTTCTACATGGGGGTATTAATCTTTTCTCCACACGACCTCTAAAATAACGCTGCCGAATCTCACGACCCCCTCCCAGTATCTTTGTACCCCCTTCAGGTGTGGTGACACTTATTTTAGGAACCCCTCTGCTATGGTGTGTCAGCCCTATCCTTCATCATCCTCATCAGGAGTTGAAAGCAAGCTCGAAGTCCTCTCCCAGAATGCATCAGTGCATTTCTTCTGACCACACCTCTGAGTCTGCTCATATCCGCTCTCTTTTAGGAAGGACAAGCCCTCTTGGTCGGATATGGGTACACACACACACACGCGTCCGCACTAATGCACTTCTCGCATTTCCTCTCCCTCACGTATCTGGCTTATCTCTGCTGCCGGGGGGATTCCGCCACACAGGATCGACGGAGCCAAGGATCCGTCCTAAAAGCAGCTAAATAATTTATCTGCCCGCGAGGCTCCAGTGGCACCCGGCGGCGTGCTCGTCTGCTGCCCGCCCTGGCCAAACCTCAGCCTCGCTCATGCCCAGACGCCACGGGCTGCAAGCTATAAACCCCAGACCTGCTCTCATTCTGCTCTCCCAATTCAGATGGGGACCGTTCACGTTTCTGCCGCGGTTTGGCAAAATCCATAAATATTATGACTATGGGTTTGGCACTTTTCACAGTCAGGTAAAAGCCAGGAATCTCCCAGCATGCTTTGGGAAATTCTACCTGTGTGTGTGTCGTTGGCCAGGAGCATCACTAGAGATTTATGAATAGGGGGGCTAAGCCTTACCCCTTCTCCCCCCATTTATGAATGAGAACGCGCTATTAGGGTGGATTTATTTGGACAGGCCTAAAGCCTCCCTAAAACAGGCCTAGCAAACACCCCTGTGATGGGCTAGTCTAGCAGTAAGATCTGCTGACCCCCTCAGGACCAGGGCCATGAATCACCTGGCGCGGGTGAAGGTGCAGACCAGGATGGCACAGCCATCTAACAGCAGGAAGGTTCAGGGGCATGACCTGGCTGGTACCTTCCAATTCGGGGGACGGTCTGAATCGTGTAAAGGATTTTGAGAAAAGTGATGTCTGGCTGCTATTTTTTATTTTTTTTTGGGTGGGGGGGTGCATTTTTTTCGAGTGTCTCTGGCGTACGGATGCCCGTCTCGCTGTGAGGCTGTCATTAAGCCAGACTCTTAATGACGTCTCGATTAATAATTGATCGGCGATAATGTATCCCGGCCTGTTTTGCTTGGGGGGGCGACTTTCAGCCACCCTCTGAATAGTACAGCCGGTGTCACTACCTGGATCCTTATACCTCACACCCCTGTTTAGTGACAGTCTAAGGTGTGAAACCGTTCCACAGGGCGGCGATAGAGAGACCCAGCGAGGGGTTCTGGGTTGGCCGCTCTTCGTGAAACACACATTAAGCTGATAGCTGGATACGTCTGAGCCACTGTTTCTGACTCCATGGCTACTTTCGTCTTCTGGATTTTTACTTTTGAAATTGGGCTCTATTGTCTAAATTGCCTTGTAACGTATCAACCAATTAAACTGCTTACAGGCCCCTCAGTTTATCATATATAATGTCAGATTTGGGTTCTGTTTTATCTTGCTTCGCTCGGCCTCCTCCTCCCTCCTTCCATCTTGCTCTCTCCCTACCAATAATCCACTTAATTTCATTGATTCGCTTTCCCTTTAATAGCCCTGTAGCTGAGCTGCTTCCAGTAATTGCCCGTCATTATAAACATACATGCAAATAGCAAACCGGCATTCAGTTCGAACACATGCAGGCAGACTTAACCTCCCAAATCCTTTCATTGTGGAGTATCTGAATACTGCCTCTGTCACAACCAAGGGAATGAGGCACTTTGTTTATTTATTTAGCAGATGCCTTTTATCCAAAGTGATGTCCAGTTGAGAGAGCCGGGTCAGACGGTCCACGGAGCTATTGGGGGTTAAGGACCTTGCTCAGGGACCCAATGGTGACATCACACTGCCGGCCAAGGGATTTGAACCGGTGATGCTGTTCTTGGGCATGACCGGTCTGAAGTACCTGGAAGGGTCAGCTGTCCTGAACGTCCTCGAGTTGCCGCAGTACCACTGGGTTTCACTGCAAGAGAAGGGGGCGGCAGAGAGCTAAGAGATGCCCATCTACTCCTCACGCCTGGTTGGGGGAGGGGTGCATTTACTGTGGGCGTTGCCCTTGTGTTGTCCTGCATTTCACTGATTGCCGTGGTTTGGGTTACACTGGAGAAGGAAAGAGTCTTCCCTCCCCAAGAGACCACCCGCTAGGGAGGAGTCTGCTTTTCACAACTTCATTTTTCCCTTCCTGTTATCTTTCACAGTTTAGAACATTGGCTGCATGCAAAAGTTTTTCATTTGCATAAAATGCAGCTAAATCACACTGGATTAACACCTTCCCTTTCTCTCTCCCTCTCTTTCTGTTCCTTGTTCTCCTGTCTTTTTTCCCTGGTCCCTCTTCCTCCTACATAATGACTAACCCTATCCTTTGCCTAACCCCCCTCTATTTTCCTTCTTACATGCTCTGCCCCTCCCTTGCCTCATCTCATCCTTCTATCCTCCTATCTGTACCCCCCATGCCCACATTTATCCATCTTCCGGCAAACCCTGCTCACCCTAATCCTCCTTCCTATCCCCTTCCTCGTCTTCTCTTGTTTTGCCCCTCCCCATAACTAACCCCCCCCCAAACCCCCCCCCCCCAATAAAACCCCCCCCCCCCCAACCAAACCCCCCCCCCCCCCCCCCCCCACCCCCCCCCCAGCACAGCCCCCGGCGCCCCCCCGGGGGGGGGG
>JAODJX010000066.1:448250-462019 GCA_026776945.1 Isichthys henryi
CCAGGCGGAGACTCGAACCCAGGTCCCAGAGGTGTGAGGCAACAGTGCTAACCACTGCACCACCATGCCGCCCCCAGTTGTAAAATCTCCTGCAACAAATATTATTAGCAAAATGGGTGGTCATACAGGAGAGATTAGTGACTTTCCACTTGGCACCGTCATCGGACACCATCTATACAACAAGTCGGTTCTCCGCACTTCTGTCCTGCTACAGCTGTCCTGGTCAACTGCAAGTGAAGTGATCGTTAAGGTCAGAAGGCTAAAATGACCGGCAGATTTTACTTTTTTTAATTCTGCTATGCAGTTTTTGACCTAAAACAATGAAGTATAATTGAACAAAGAGTAGGCTCCCAAAAAACCAACTTTGTTTCACGAAAACATGGTCCATATATCATTCTTTTTCCTCAAGCTGGTAAGCAAAAAAAAAAACACGAACAGTTTGACTTCTTCATTAAGAAGTGGGGGCCGGTCTCTCGTTTCAGTTTAAAAACAGCGTGTAACATGTTCCGCCCATGTACTTATCCGGAGATCGAGGGAAGGAGAGAGGAGGAGGATAGAAAAACGTCATTTTCCTTATTTGAGCGATGACCATTAAAATAATGACTGAACTGTTTTTACTGTACTATTTAAAGGTCCCATGTGTTTTTAAAAACAAATTTTCCTTCCAGTCGTTTTTTTTCCCTTGAGAGCATCCTGAAGTTCAAAATTCAACATAGGGTATTATATGCTTAACATCGTACAAATAAGCAGTACATTTGTATCGAATTTTAAAGATTCGGTGTGTGAAATGTGATTGACGTGCTTGACTTGTATGGTTCAAAGAAATAAATAAACTTGCGGCGCAACGACCGAACTGCAATGCTGAAAAACCACATCAGCTCGTGAGTCTGAAGACCCTTGGTCCACGTGAGAGCACAATGTGCTCCGATGTGTTTACATGAAATTCGATACTCTGATTCCAAGAACTGGGGCGATCAAGGCAAACTGGAGATGTGTTTTTGCGCGAGTATAAGGCTTTGCACCGTTTTTGTACAGTTACTTCAGCCCTCGGACGCATACGGCTCGTGTTACAAGTATACCTGCACGCTACCAGGACACCGTGTGATATATTTCTAGATGTTTCTGAAATTCAAGATTTTATGTGCGTCCTGGCTCTGTCCTGTTCTGCAAAACAGTTGTATATCACATACAGGGCGGATGTTTTGCTTTCATGTCGCAACAGGAAATTTGCCTTAATAGATATCATAAATGTTTATATGGTATCATATTATGGGGATATCATAAACAGATCCTGCTTGTGGCTTAGAAGATTGTAATATTGCCAGACACTCTCAATGCTGAACTGGCCCCTATCTCAGTATGGTTACAGATCTGCCTGAATAGCTGGTTTTATAAAGATCAATGCACAACGACCTATGCAAATATGTATGATGTGTTTGGGACAGTCAAGATCAGGGATAAACACACACACACACACACACACACACACATAACCACCACCTAATAAGTTATAAACGAAGTCCAAAAAAAATCAAGAATTGTGAATTTGTGGCTTATCTACAAATATGACATCTTTGTTGTACACAAACGATCGAATATCTGACACAGCAGAACCTTTCTAACATATAAAATGCACAACATTAATTTCAACCACCCTGTGACTCTGATCAGGATAAATGGTTTGAAGATGGATTGTTGGATGGTTGGAACATTTTTCAGCAATGTCAGATGTCCGCCTAAGATGCAAAGTCTTTATACTGGGGACAAAATTACAATGTCATACACTTTTTTCCGTAAAAGTGCATCTAATTAAGCAGTAAAATTGAAAGTTCTTTTCAGTTGCCATAGAGTGGACAATTTCACTCAATTTCATGGTCAAAAGACAAAAGGTAAAAGAAAAATTGTTATGGGTAACAAAACCAAAATAACTTGTCATCCGAATGTAGGTCAAAGGTTGTGGGTGTGTGTTTCTTTGTGCCGGTGTATTTGAACGTTTGGGCTTCAGCTCAATATGATATTTTTAAAACAACGGTGACAGAGCTCCGTTTTCATCATCTTACTAAATAATACATTTGCAATTGTACAAAATAGTAGTTTTGTCCATGACAGCTGTGTGTGTAGCACTGGGGTGTTTGCTCCTGGCGTCACGTGACTGAAATTTACACTGTTCATGATTTTCATTGTTTAAAAACCTTTAATACAAGGAGAAAAAGAACCTTAAAGTACTCTTCTTCAACTATATTGTCTTATATGTATACGACTTTCAATAAGCGAAAATACGAATGAAAAGAACTCAGCTTGTTTATGTAACTGAACACCAGCTCATGAATTAAGGAACGCTATCGATGGGACGCTTAGGCTTGCATACTGCTTAAGGTGGACCGGTGGCGACTTATTAACCCTTGTACATATAATCTTTATTTTTTTCAGTACGACCTACGACAAATGCAATGCAAATTCGCCGTGAAAAAGGGTGCCTGCTTGCAAAAAGTGCGACAACGTCGGCGCGTTTATTCCTGAAACATAACCTCGCTTCCTTCCACCTTAAGTAGGGGCGGTCCGGGCTCCTTTAGAAACGCCGGTTATAAGCGACCATAATCGCAGAACCCCCAAGATCTCTCTCTCTATCAGAGGCATCTCTATTTTCGCTGGGTATCGGTTCCCGTTTTACAGGTATTTTAAATTAAATATATAGTTATAACCGCATGTTTAAAGACAATGGGAAAACAGTATTGCAGAAAACGTAACGATCGTTTGCTTGCTTTGATTTATGTGGTAATTTTTATTATTTGTAATTAGCTTGTTAAAATGCACGCTTTCCACCCATGTCATTCGTTTGCGTTAGATTACTGAAATATGTTACAGACGGAAATGGGTTTATCCGGTAATTTAGATGGTTTATGTAACTAGATGTCTATTAATACCCGAAAACTGGACCCATCCGGTTTTTTCGCATCTGTAATCCTCGAAGGTTTTATGTTGGGTCATTAACTGACCGATTTTTAATTTAAAACAAGGCACGATTGCGCTTCTGTCGCCCTGATGATTTGACCTTTTCTCCACAAACGGGAGCAAACATTGGCTAAATATAATTAGAAATGTCGGCACGTGAGCCAAACCGGGGCCGAAAAATTTGTTTAAACGGGTTTTTTCTTCATTTTAGCCGGGGTGTAGTTTTTTTCTTTTGTTTTAGTGTTTGATCGTGCTGCCCCCCCGTTAACACCATAGAACGGTGGGCACATGGGGAAACAGGCGGTCATGGGACTGTGATGATGCAACGATATCAGACTGTGACTGCATCTCGCTGCTCATTCTTTTCTTAAACGTTGCTCTGCACGCCGCACCGAATACGATTGCAAACTGCCAGTTTTGCTTCTTAAAACCTTTTGTTTTATGCAATCCTATTTTTCCCCCCCTCACGGGTTTAATACATTAAATCAATGTCAGCATCGTCACCATGAGCAAGGACACCGAATTGGACATGAAGGACGTGGCGCTGAACGACGTGGACCCGGAGAAGCAGCCGATGACGGACGGAGCGGCGGCCAACGACATCGTCGCCTCCCCGACCGGCACCGAGAAAAACGGCTGCGTAAAGGTGAAGATCCCGGAGGAGAACGACGCCAAATTCACCGGCCTTTCCAAAGAGGAGCTCCTTAAAGTCGCCGGAACTCCAGGGTGAGAACGGTGTAGTGGCGAGCTGAGCTACTTTGTCGAGACTTACCATATGATACACTGAGTGCATTTTTATTAATATTTGCATGCTCTTTGTTTCAGGTGGGTGAGGACTCGCTGGGCCCTACTGATTCTCTTCTGGCTGGGCTGGCTCGGGATGCTAGCCGGAGCCATCGTCATCATTGTTCAGGCGCCCCGCTGTGAGCCTTTGCCGGCCTTGAACTGGTGGAATTTAGGACCTCTGTACGAGGTTGGCAATGTGGCCGCCTTCACGGAAGCCGGCAACCTGAAGGGTAAATTGCTACATTTTTTTAATTATTTGTGGACATAGAGGAATGCTGTTGCGGTACCAACAACTTTGGTTCAAACTACTACATATCTGTTTTTCTGGCTGACATGATCAAATTGAGAATCCCCCCCCCACGCAATTCCAATTTTAAAATGTTTTTTAAAGACTCCTGGGAGTTTTACTTGTACAAAAATACTTTGGAGGCAGAATGGAAAAAATGATCGCGTTACTTTGCCCTCAGCTAATTTTATTGCCAAGATTTCAAGCTCTCATGGTATATGTTATTACCGTGATACCATCAAAGCCTGCGCTAGTTCTTAACAGCTGCCCCTGTCCAGTTTTGGGGCCAGGTTTCCTGGCCGCCCATCTCGGCCTGCGTGCAGAATTAATCCAGTTAACTTGCTGGCATGACGCCAAATTTTCTTTTGTATAATTCTGCTTATCTGGCGAGATCCCACTCTTCCTGTCTAATGTGCGTAAATGGACACAGTGTGCATTTCCCTTTTCACACAGCGGCCGTGTGACCCCACTGTTCAGCGTCCTTATCATGCAAACTGAAAAATGATGGATTTTTAGTAAATAGCAGCGTTTCTCTGGCCCGTTCAAGGTACACGACTTTGAAAATAAAATGTTGTGATTCTCTGCTGCACCACAGGTGTAGAGGAGAAGATGGACGCCCTGAATAAGCTGAAGGTGAAGGGGCTGGTTTTGGGACCAATCCACGTGGCTAACGCGGACAAGGTCTCGACCCTCGAGTTCGGCGAGATCGCCGCTGAGGTCGGGACCCTGGACCAGTTCAAGAGCCTGATCCACACTGCGCACAAAAAAGGTAAGCCGTAGGCCATATGCACAAAAATGTTCTGAGGGCAGAATGAAAAATTATTGGTTCAGAGACGACCAATCAAATTGAAGAGGTGGGGCCAAGACGTCATCTCCGAACCAATCAGATGTCTTGATTCTGCCTCCTCCAGTTTGGACCCACCTTCAATTCAATTTGATTGGTTCAAAGTCGACCAATCATTTTTCGTTCTGTCCTTAGAACGGTTTTGTGTATGTGAAACTCCCATGAGCCCGTAGGCATCATGAAGAAATGTTTTTAAATTGGCATTGCAGGGGATTTCCGTTTATAATTTATCATTATTATTATTTATTGACAACCGCAACAAAACAATAACAGCAATAGTAATAATTTTTATTTGTGACGCATTTCTCTCACACAGTGCACTTTTACGAACGTTACACTGGAAAGCAAGATTTTTGTGCATTAGCAGAATTATACAAAAGCTGCATAAGATGGATGGTAAAACTAAAAACCAATCAAGCAGGCATTAAGAATACAAAACATGTAAAGTAATGAATGAGGTTAGAGGCAATGGGGGAGGAAAAAGTACGGCTGACAGAGTCTTGCATCTTGAGGCACTTAGTTTCCACTAAACCTGCTTGTAAAACTCAGCAAGCCTGTAGTTGGCAGCTAACCGTCAGCTGGTCTCTCCACCTTCCTCTAGGCATCTCGGTCGTCCTGGACCTGACCCCTAACTACCACAGCAAGGAGGCGTGGTTCGCCAACGTGTCCGTCACCAACGTGGCCGAGAAGCTCAAGGTGAGAATCCGTAACTGCCGCCTCGTCACGGAGACCAGTGCTGTGCCGCGTGTCTCCTGAAGTTTGGGCAGATGCCATTAATTGGGTGACTGAAGCAGCTTCAGAGAATTCACCTACTAAATTGGCACTTGTGCTTCTCAGTAGTCGAAGTATAATGGTGCAAAGCCAAGGTTGCAGTGGAATAATTGGACACTGATAAACCCAGAGACCTTACAATTCTGCCCAGGTCCAAATGTTTAGTAACATCTTGTCCAGTTGTCGTTTCATTAATACCTAGAATAACACCCCCTGTCTGCTCTCTCCCCACCCTCAGTCTGCCCTGGTGTTCTGGCTTGACCAAGACGTAGATGGGGTTATGCTGTCAGGAATCGACCGCGTGTCCAGCCTGGTCCCGAGCCTTTGGAAGGACATTCGGGCTATCGTGCAGATGGGCGAGAAGAGGAGGTAAGGCAGATGAACTCTTTCTCGTGCTTGAATGAGTTCCAGTATGCTTGTAAATAGAATTTTGTCTGGAACATGAATGATAAATTTAGAACTTGCGTAACACGCGTATTTCAATCACGTAACTGGTTTTTAATTTCCTGCCATTGCCATAAAATGCTCAGCAGCACCCTCTAGTGGCGGTAGTGATTTCCTGCATCATAATGTAATTCCTGTCATCAGGCTTCTGATCGGCGTTGTGGACCGAAGGGACGCCATAGACGTCTCCAACCTCCTGAACTCTTCCGAGGTCGACCTGCTCCTGTCCAGCGTCCTGCAGTACAGCTGCAGTCCGAAGGTCGGCGGCGGCGAGTCGTACGTCGATTGTGCGCAGTCAATTCAGGAGCTGTACTCTGCACAGACGCAGACACGGCTGGCCTGGAACCTGGGGGGGCGGGCAGACGGTCACCTGGCCTCGCTGGTCGGGCCGGGCCTGGTCAAGCTGACCCAAGTACTGCTGTTTACTCTGCCTGGCACACCTGTGTTCAACTATGGAGATGAGATTGGCTTGCAGGACCAGGTGAGAAGCAGGGGGTCGGGGCTAGATGGGCAGTGCTTGAGGGGGGAAGAAAAATGACATCAGCAATAAACTGCTTGATTCAGTTGTGAGTGACAGATGTTACCTCCCTTTTTGACAGGACACAAAGTTTCCCAGGATGCACTGGGACTCAAAGGACGCAAACGAAACTACACAGGTAATTTCTAAATTAAACCTTAGGACCGGAAATCTAGTGTTTAATCTGCTTCCTGAGATTCTGCTCCAGATCCACTGCAGATGCATTTCCCTAAATCCAGCTATGCAGGTGGCCCTGTTTAGTGTTGCGTCTTACTGAAGTGACGGTGTATTTAAAGTTAAATATCTCTACGCGAGGGTGTAACAGGACAACAGCCTCGTCTTTAACTGCTGCGCCCCCTACTGTCTCACTTCCGCCTTGCACTGACTCCTTTTTTTTTTTTCCCCCGCCGTTCGCTACAGGATGAGAGGGTTCAAATTTCCAGCAGCTTATTCAAGGACCTGAGTGAGCTGCGAGGAAAGGAGCGTTCCCTGATTCATGGCGACTTCAACGTGATCCACAGCTCTAACTCCACCCTGGCATTTCTGCGGCACTGGGACCAGAGCAGCCGCTACTTGGCTGTGTTCAACTGGGCACCCGAGGCTGTGACGCTCAAGCTAACGGGCGCTAACCTTCCTGCCCAGGCCACTGTGCAGCTCAGCACGGACTCGACGCCCCCTAAGGGCAGCACCGTGCAACTAGCGGCGCTGGAAATGGGCCCCCAGCAGGCGGTGCTGTTGAACTATCCTTATAGCTCCTAGAGGATTAGGGTGATGTGCCTGCCTCAGTGTTAAGAAAATGTTAAGTGCTGCAGAGAGAGTGCTGTCATTTTGGGTATTTGTGTGGGTTTCTGTATTCTCTGGAGTCCATGCGTTGGTAATTTTTTTTTTTTTTTTTTTTTATTTCATTCACATAAGATAATTGTTGACATTAAGATGTTACTGTAAGAGGGATGTTTATAGCGCATGAAATGTGCTGAAAATGTCAGTATTGCAAATGTTAACTCTTAACTACTGTTTTTAGTTTTTAAATGTGAAAATGTGCAGTAATTTAAAGCCTGTTAAAAGGGACACATTCTGTTAATTTACTTTGGCTGTGTACAAATGCATTTTAATGTAAAAGGGGGGAAAGAACTAGAAAGACCACTGGAATTAAATAACGCCATATGCACTCAAAGTAAAGTAAGTAATTTCAATTTGAAATGACTCGTTGAAGCAATTCTGTTTAATTCATCCAAAAAGTCAGTTCCAACCCACATACACATTACCTGTAGGGTATAATTGGACCATCTCTTTAATATTACATTGACCCAGCTGGGTTCTTTTACACTTCTCTTCAGAGTTTAGTTTAAGCATTGACTTAGAGAAACTACAGTTGAAATGAGTGAATGGCAATGAAAAAAAATCTTCACCTGAAATCCAGCGTTAAACCCACCAAAATATTTGCAGGTCCTGTAGATGTTTGCGGCATATATATTTGGGGCATTTAATTTGTAATACAGTACAAGGAGAAAGCACAAAATCTCCTTAGACTAAGATCCAGTTGCGATGTCAGTATTCCAGGTTTTATCAGCTTGCTGGCTTGCATAAAGGTTTAAGCAAATCAGAACAGGAACACATTTTTTTTTTCTGATTATACTTGTTTATGCAAAAGAAAACCGCAAAGGTGCCACAGAAAACAATACGAGTTATTTTCAAATTCAGTTGAAGGTGAATTTTTTTGCGAAAGGATCGTCCTTTATTTGCAATTGAAGCTGAACCTGGAACAATGTCAGTGTCTTTCTCCTCAACAAAAGCGGTCTGCCTTCTGGCTCAACGCTGACAGGGAAATGCGCTGACAGATGAATTAAAAAACAAAACAAAAAAAACGGGCACTAACCAAGCAGAATTTTGCACTGGCTTTTTTGACAGACTGAGTTTTAACAGTGCAGCAAATATCGTTTTGACTACACGTGTCTGTACCTGTTTACCAGTTTACGCAATTAGATTTTAACTTGCGCTGTCTAAAAAAGAGCGGTTCAGGACGCATTTCACTACGTGTAGTACTTTGCATGATTATGTATGTGACAATTAAAGAATCTTGAATCTTTCAGTCCCTCACAAAAGTAGCCATTACAGGACTTGATATTGTCGAGCAAGTGTAACATACGGATTATAAACTAATTATGACCGTTAGCATTCTAATGTAAACTTTAAACCTAAATCAGACTGCTTTTCTTTAGACTTCAGGTGTTATTTGTATTTTTTAAACAAAAAGTCTTGTCCAAGCTAATGGGCTTAGTTAATGGATGTTGGTTATCTGTGGGGGATCAGTATGATTTGATTCTCGTGATTCTTGAACGTATAATTTAACATTGTGCGAAATACACTCATCCCTTTCCTGTTAGATCCCCGTTGGCGTTTAGATTAGGCCTGATGCCTGCCAGCACTACATTAAACATTCAAAACACCACGCCTTATATTTTATTAACGTCATGTTGCCTGACTAGTTCAGTGCATCTAGAAACGTAGACATGTACGTAATTTTATTTCGACAAAATACGACAAGGTGCCAAATCGTTCGCTCGCTGGCAGCTGCAAGTAGTAAATCTTACTACTGTATTTCTTTCATGTGCGAGAGCGGTCCCTCCCAAGCGGGAACTCCCTGACGCATTGCGGGTGGCCATCAACCAATCCGGTGACCCTCAGCGGGTCAGCTGACGCACGAAACAGTGCGTTCCCGCCATACATAAAGTTCCGGATTGCAATGTAAAAACATATCAGGATTAAGTAACAATCAATATCACGCTGATATATATAAATTGAGTTGTTTGTTTACAAGTCATACATACATATCATATAAAGCATGGAATTGTGATTGGTAGACGGAGCAGACATGTTTATTTCAACGCCCTTTTCCGATAGGTCAGTCCGTCCAAGTCAAATCCGACTCGCGCTACTCGCCTGTGGCGGTTTTCCCCGTTCAGCCGACAGCGCATGGATACCAGCGAAGTTGTTAGGAAGTACAGCGGCCGGCCTAGGGGCCGCACAACACACGCGGCTTGATCTACGGAGTGCGAAGGGAGCGGCAGTGACGGTGGTTAACGGCGTGAGGTGCGGAAGGAAGCGTCGCGCGCTCAATAGTTCACACAGAACTCGTCATTTTTTAAACCAGCAATAAAAAGTTAGTTACCAACCGAACATGGTAGGTGTACTCGACCGTGCCTTGTATTTCCGATTATTTAATCGCTTCTGTGTTCTGCAAAGAAGTTTTTTAGTTTAATAGCCGGCGGGTGTGGGTTGAGTGGATGAATAGCTGGAAGCGCCTTTGCTAGTTGGCTAGCTTCGAGCACTAGCCGCCGTTGCGTTATTTGATATTGGCCTTTGAAGCTTCTTTTCTTAGGTCTAGTATGTGTGTAATTGTACCCATGCTATCAGTGTAGTCATCAATATGTAATCTAATCCATGTTTCATTAATTAAAATATATACTTTGTCGGATATCTGCGATTTTTTTAAACATCACGGCTAGCTTGCTACATCACGTAGCTCGATACCTAAGTTCTCTGACTCGTCCCATTTTGTTCGCGGCGTGGGCAGCTAAATTTAATTCCAGGTGACCTGCGGTCTTTACCGCAGCCGTTGTATTTATTTTTTTATGGTTACCTTGGTGTTTAGCCCCCCCCCCAATCGGCCAAGCTGGGTTGTTGGATTCCGATGCAGTTATGGCAAACTAAGTAGCTAATTAAAATTGAGCTCGTCGCTTATTATATAATAGCGCAGGTGTGTGGAGGCCTATTATCTCCAGGCGTGTGACTTTTCGTTTTAGTCGCGGATCCCTAACCGACGGTGCCTTAAATGGCTCTCATTTTCCACGCCCGCTGTCAAAGATGGCCTGCAGAGGTGTGCTTGTTTGACAGCCGCCGATTCGTGCCATTGATCGGTATCGCCTTAACTGCCGAATCGGAGGAGCCCGCAGCAGAAGGCTGCTGTATACCTAATTAAGAAACCTGAAATATTAGAAATTTTTCTTCTGAGAACGGTTTAGGAGTCATGTTTGAGGTTTTTTTCCATTGACATCATTTTGAATGCTTTCTAGGACACTTGCAGACTGATATAATAATATGCCTAATGTGATGCAAGAACGCCTAATTTTAGATAAATGAACCATCACAGTGCACACTCCAGTAAAACAATTTGTGTATTTCTAATTGGCCCATAGCAAAATCGTACAAAACACTTTGGGACTCCGCCATGCCAACGCTGCATTAATTCAGTCAGTCTCTTGCTATCAAGTGGCTTGTGTTTCTGAGAAGCCTGTCATGTTTGTAGTGGGAATGATCCTTTGCTGGTTTAACAATCTGCTTCCCAAGGATGTTCATTTCTTTGTGTTCTGTATTTTTTTTCCAGGCTGACCAGCTGACAGAGGAGCAGATTGCTGGTGAGTGTTTAAACACATTTGGGAAAAAAATACATATGTCTTTACTGTGGGGGTGGTTCAGATCCACTTGAGCCAGACCCATTAGTTGGAATAGAGTGTAGGAAGCCCATTCCTCAAGCTGTCTTGTCACCCCCTGGTCCTCTTAGCCTGGGCATGCTTAGCTACTGCCCGCACTAGTCTGTGTTAAATGTGTTATTTGAGATCAGTGCTGCTTTTGATTTCTTATGCAGATGTTTTGTTTCCAGCTAGCTGCTACTGGGTTTCCAGTTTTTGGCAGTGATATCATTGTGAGTCACTGTTTAAAATGTATGTTATGTATCTTTTTTAAAAAAAATAAATGTCTGGTGTGTTTATGTACAGAGTTTAAGGAGGCCTTCTCGCTGTTTGACAAGGATGGGGATGGCACCATCACTACCAAAGAGCTGGGCACTGTGATGCGGTCCTTGGGGCAGAACCCCACAGAGGCTGAGCTGCAAGACATGATCAATGAGGTCGACGCGGACGGTGAGGGATGCATCAGTTCATGATATGGTGGGGGTATGGAGTCAAATGCTGGCAGTGGATTCCTGGTAGGGGGGGACAGGAATCGGAGGGGTGACACCGTGTCTCTGACATGCAGGAAACGGCACCATCGATTTCCCGGAGTTCCTGACGATGATGGCGAGGAAGATGAAGGACACCGATAGTGAGGAGGAGATCAGGGAGGCATTCAGGGTCTTTGACAAAGTGAGAACTTTTTAAAAAATTCTATCACTACGAAGCCTAACAATGTCAAAGCCGTCGGAACAGAATAGATGCAGAAAAGTCCATCGTGCGCTGGAAGTTAATAAGAATATGCTGGTCTAAGGGATGACTGCGCAGCTTAGGAGGAGAATCATCATGTCAAGGTTTAGAGGTAGACTGCGACAAATGCGTAGATGGTAAATGTTCACTGAACCTTGCTTTTGCGTATTTTCCTAGGATGGCAATGGCTACATCAGCGCCGCAGAGCTTCGTCACGTCATGACGAACCTGGGAGAGAAGCTGACGGACGAAGAGGTGGATGAAATGATTCGGGAGGCCGACATCGACGGAGACGGGCAGGTCAATTACGAAGGTCAGTGTACCCCTTGCCCCACTTATGGTTTAACTGTGAACTGGTCTTTTTTTTGACTAAGATGACATTTTAAAATTCTGGCAGCAAAAATGAAGTTTGGTGAGGAGCAATTATTGGGGCGTTTCTTAGAAAAATAAAAGCACTCCGTGAAAGTCAATCATGTTTGACATTCAATTTTTGTAAATCGCTTACGTGATGCAGATTAACATGCGTTAACTTCTTTAATCCTTGTGCCGTTGCAGAGTTTGTACAAATGATGACTGCAAAATAAGACCGCCGATCGACTGCACTGGGCCAAATGGAGGGCAGTACCTTCATTATCAACACTCTACAAGCACTCAGATTTTGCATTTACTATTTACTCTTTGCGTACAGTCTTATTTTTCCATGATTTATTATTTTTGATGCCTTGGTTAATCTATGAAATGGCAATTATGTATGTGTACGGTAAATGTGGTGGCGAACCAAGCAAGCTTTTGTTTACTAAAACCATAAACTAGGAAAACATGCATGTTCAGTTCAGGCTTTTTTCATTTTTTTTCTCTCCTTGTTAAACTGCTCTTGCATCCATGTTGTGCGACCTCTGGCTGAACAATGCTCTGCTCTGTCTCAGTACTTCACGGGGAGGGATGTGAGAGGTGACGACCGGCTGAAGTATGTGGGTAATTCCCAAACTCCCCAGCATCTTGTCAGCAGCCGCCCGCATGGGTTACTTTCTCAGGAACGTATTTTCGTCTCGTACATGTTGCAGTGGTTTTAATTCAGCATGACATCTACCGGTAACGGCCCAGTTAAGGTAAAATAATCAGGAAAATTTTATTGTCTGCCACGTTGAGCTAATTGGCGAGGCTTTATTTCTGAATGACGCGTTGGCTAGACTAGGACAAAAATCGGGGTCTCCATCAGGTGAAGGGCGGTGAAGTATCAGCACTGACTGAAATGTCCACTGAGAGGCATTTTACAAAGAATGCCAAGGGTTTATTCGAATCTAACTACAATTACATGTTTTCAACCCTTATTTTTTTAGATTATCTAGCTGCAGTAGGTGTAAGCTATGTGTGGAGGGGAGGATACTGGATCCATTCCCATTTGATCATCTATGAGTAGATGCTAAAGCCTTAGCAAATGGACAACTCTATGCCTAGGTTTAGTAGAGAATGTTTCTATGGCTGATTTATTAGCATTGAATATTTCGGGCAGATGTTTTGTGCTGTTATTAAAAGGCTATAAGTACATTAGTATGAGAAATGCCAAAACTGCCGGTGGCCGACTTCAGCAGCCTAACCAAGCTACTAATTCTGCTCTAATTGCTTGGCTACATGCTTAAGAGGCATGTATGGATATGGATTCTCAAGCTTTAGTGATTTAGCTGCAAACAAATAGACAATGTCAGCCCTTTTTTCATTATGTAGTTTGCTCCTGAAAATTTTTGAAATTAAACGACTCAATGCAAATTAAAACTGGATGAAATATGTAGCAGTGACATCTCACTTCTCTTCCACTGCTTCGAATAGAAGCGCATACATGCTCCAGTGGATCAATGTCTTCGATTTTTAAAAAAAATTATTTTTTTTTCCCCATAGGCCATACGAGCTAGTAATGAACAAATTATCCGGGTCATTTTATCACTGAATGTTGTGTGATGAGCCAAACAATAC
>JAODJX010000066.1:462119-482134 GCA_026776945.1 Isichthys henryi
GAATGTTGTGTGATGAGCCAAACAATACCGCTCAATCCTTGCATTTCTCAGTGTGCAAATATATATATATATATATTTTTGTTTAAACTCTTAATCTCGCACAAGGTGTTGTTTTGATGAGCTAGGCACTCTTGTGGAAATTTTGTCTCCAGGTTTTGTGATCTCCGTCATTGGTGGGTTTTTTTTTTATACGTTTTTTTTTTAAGTACACTTCAAGATATGTACATAAAAATCTGATTTCTAGGGGCTGTACTGAGTCACATGGCAGTCTATTGCAAATTTTCAATGCTGCCTTCATTCTCTTTTGTAAACACGTTTAACTTGATTCTCTGTTTGAGATTTTGAGTTGCCAATCCCCAACCCCGCACTGCTCATGTTCTCTTAAGCATGGGACGTCATGCATTCCATTGCAGATCTGAAGTTAAATTCTTGCTAATAAAACTCTGCGATCAGTGTTTCTAAATTGCCTCTCCTGTGGTTCTTCAACTTGTGCGTCACGGAAGGCTGATTATGACGCAGGTCTTTGTAACGGGATATATTGCCTCCGTAGGAATACTGCTGGTCTGTTCAGTAAACTTGCTTATTTGCGCGATGCTTGGAGATTATAAAATAATGCTTTCTATAGTAGAAACACGATATATCAGAAACGTAGTTGTACGAACGGAAGATGACAAATGTGTCCATCCAACGTAAGGGTTTACCGCTTTAAGCTGCATTTACATTTTGCGATAAGAATAGGACATAACTTTGCATACACATACAGGTTTTACTTTTTCTTGGTTCATGTGACTAACATCCGAAAAATAAAGCACATAATTACAGTACGATGACTAGCAATCTTTTTAATATTACAGTAACTTTAAAGCCGTGAGCTTCAGGTAATTAATTTTCACAGAGGATGGGCGCTCATTGAGTTAATGGAAGCGACACATTATTTGAGATTACTTTTGCCAACATTTGCAATTGAGAGATCGCAGCTAAACCCGACACACCTAAATTACCACAGCTGAATTGTGAATCATAGCACTCCAATAAGTATCAATTTTGCATCAATATTGCCCGCGGCCGCCTTCGCATTTCAGCATTATGTCATTATGTAGGCGGGACCTAGGCGTCTAGAAGTTTCACCAATAAAAGGTCTGTGGTCTTCAGCCAATGACTGGTTAGATCGGTCGCCTCAACTGTAACAGATGGCACATCTAGCCAATTATCGACTTCTCTGAGTTTCTGACCATGAGCAAATGGTTTTCATTTCAAGCCTATTACCTTACAGTATTTCCTGAGTTTATATAGCCTCAAGATGACCTACTAATACGTTCATATTTCGTGTTAACCGTGAAAAGATTTTTCAACGGAGCTGCCACTTGACATTCGGCAATAAAAACTCAAGGTAATGCAACATGCTACAGCTACTAAAGCTGGAATATTTGAATAACTGCCGAATCGACCACTGTCGGAAGCAAGCGGTTTTTTTAAATCGTTTTTTTTTTGTGTACGCTTGCGCGAAAGGAACAATCCAACCTATCGTCTAAGGAAAATAGCATTCTTTCGCTTTTTCGTTATATGTGTAAAGCATCCACCCATTAGTAATTTATGAATTTCTTATTACGTTTTGGCTCACTTCGTCATGGCCTAATTTTTTGTAAATTTAGTAACACTGTCTGCATATTTGGTGGTTTCACTTCGACGGCATAATTTCACGAACCAAATAAGATCAGTCGCTCCAAAATAAATATAAACATCGAAAGACCGCTTACAGATGACTAAAGTCCTGCAACCACGCGTTAGTATTTGCGTTGCGAGTTCAATTGAGATAAATCGTTCGGGGGAGGGGGGGCGGGTCTTTGCGGCACGAGGTGACTCGCCATTGGCCCAATATCAGATAGGGGCGTTACGGCCAAGGCCAATTAGAAGTTCCCGGCGGTGGTGTTTGGGGCAATTGATACCTGGGTTTGAGTAGGTAGTTTGGCCTGCCGGCTTTTGACGTCTCCGCTGCCAGCCATCAGCCCCCCCGCGACATATCAGGTGGTAGAGTTGGAGAGGAAGAAACGAAGTCAATCGAGGGTAGCTGGACTAGCAAACTGGCGACATTGAAACCACCCGGGCTAAGGTTGTAACACGCACGATAGGGGCACGTCGCGGCTCTGTCAGTGACACCGGCGTGAGAAACTTTTTTCTTAAAGGTTTAAACACGACGCACACGAGGCAAAGGTAACTTCATAGAAACATGAGTGTTGTGTTTAGTAAAACGAGCCTGTTTTGGCCTGCATCGCCTACGCACTGTGGTGCCCAGCACTTTGTTAGCTAGCGGCTAAATACATCGGGACAGATTTCTCAGGCCGGGGACTAGTTTGCATGTTAACCACGCACGCAGCCAGCCACATAGCTCGCATTGTGGTTACCCGTTGCCAGCAATTATTTTTATTGGAAATGCAGACCTGGCACTGCATGACAGTTAAGAGATCCTCCGTGTTCAATAATTAAACTTTCCTCGGAAAGCCTTTGATACAGAATATTTAATATCCTATGCGGTATTTTAAAAATAAAATTTAAATTGCATCCACCCATTCCGCTTTTCAGTCACTCGATGACCAATTAGAAAAGGTTCGTGAGCTTTTCCGTGATTGTGCGGTTTTCTTTGAACTATATGCCTTTTGGACAAAGCGCTAAGATAAGTGTTGTATATGCATTCAGATAAGACATTAGGCTATATGTTCACATCCCAAAGTTTGGTTTAAAATGTAACGCGGCCCAGCGAGACACTGTTGAAAATGATATGTGAATATAATAACAATGGGGAAATTGGCCCGCATGTTTAATTCTGAGTAAAGTGCTGACACGGTGCTCTTCGCTTCCCATTGCTCGTTAGCGGCTGCTGCTGCGTCTTGTGCCATGTGCGGCTGTCCGTCTAATTCATTTGCTAACGTGCAGTTGTGTATTACATGCAGTACGTGCGCGCTGATATTGAGATGCATTTTAAAACTGGCACCATAGCGAAAAATGTTTGATGTTGGATCTTCTGCCAATAACCCTGATTTGATAGACCTTGGATGCTTGGATTAGAGTTCTTTATTAGAGTCAATAGCCTTTTTTGGAATAAACTTATAGAATTCTGGCATGAAAATTAAAACGTACATATTTTACATGATATTAGGTAGGACTTCTGTACAGTATTCTGTGAAATTGCGTCTTGGAAAGTTAAGATTTTTTTTTTCTTTGTTTTATGTACCGTTATAGTCTCGGTCAAGGTTTTCATTCAGATTCCCAACTGGAACCAGTATTCTGGCATGATTGTGCAGGCTGAAAGTATTTCTTTGAGTAAACAGCTAACTTCACACAAAAGTCCAAAATATCCAATTTCTTCAGTCAGCATTTATAATGTTGGCCGCCTGTCCTGACACATTTAAAATCCATGGCACGTTTCTAGCAAAATACTGTTTATATCCAACATGGAACGTCTACCCAAGAGTGGCACATTGAGTGTTTTTTTTTTGCTTTGGGTCTCATCCATAATCTTATTAATGTCCTTTTCATACCCCGAAAGCTGATGCAGTAGCCGGTGCCAGCCTAAAATCAGTGCTGCCCATCTACGTCTTTTTATAACCTCCTTTTTCTCATGGCTTCTCCCGTTCATCACTGTTAGATGTTTAGAAACTTCACAGATTGGGAGTTAAACTAGGACAGCAGTGAATGCGGAGCTGTAACCTTGCATTAATTGCATACTTTTTTTGCAGCTGTTGCATTGTATAATGAAACTATATAGTTTAAAGTCCAGAAAGAGACCAATGGTGACTTTTGAATTAAAAACTCGTGAGTCTTGCATGTCCTTTTCCTGATCAGGGTTATGGTATGTGGAGGTATGGCAGAGGGTTGTTCCAAACAGGACAGGGCCAGGGTGCACCATGGATGGTATGATCGCCCATTCGATAGCCCAGGGGCTGAATAAGATAAAATCCTTCCCTTCATGTGCTCTGGTTTGCCTAACCTGGCTTTGTGTGCATAGCTCTCCTGGATTGCGTGAGCGCTCACTGTTTACATTATGGCTCGTAACCTCCGGCCGTTCTGGTAAATCTTTGTTTGAGTTGCCGTGTGTCTGTGAATCACCCCGTCATCCCTGTCATGTGACTCCCCCCCCACCGCCATGGTCGTCAGCAATAGTGAACTGGAGGACGGAACTCGGTGATTTCTGTGTAAGTAAGTCAAAGGTAAGAGGTGGGACGCTCCATATTGGGGACGTGTCTGTTTGCACGGTCGAGTGCGGCTCGACACGCAGCCTCGGTATGATGAAAGCAAACACTGAGCTTAGGATTCGGGCTTGTCCACCCGAGATTTGTGAGCAGGAAGCCCCCGCTGTCATGACAACGATTTCTGCTAGCTGCCCTCAGACTCTGCCACGAGTCTCCCTCCTCATCTCTCATAGTCAAGCTAACTGGGCTTGACTGTGGATCACCATAGACTCGCCAGCTCTCTATACACAACTCCCATTTTTACACTTTCATCTGTGTATTTCATCTGTATATTTTCATGTCTTTAGGTTGAGTTTCTACAGTAAACGTTCTGCAGTCGCATTCAGCATGAATGCGGTTGCATCCCATAACTTAAACCTTTGAAACTCATAACTGGAGTCGGGAAGGATGTGGCGTAAATTGGTAGGTAAGTGCCGTGTGCTTGAATAATTTGGAGAGGCAGGTATTGATAATGCTTTTTTTTTTCTGATGTTGAAGCTGGCGTGGATGTTGCCAGATGGAAGTGGGTTTGTTCGTACTCACGGGAGAGTAAAACACTTGAGTCAGTCACAGAAACACTTTGCCTTTGTGTTTTGTTATGACAGTCCAACTTTTGCGCTTGAAAATAGCCGGAAAATGGGAAGCAATTGAGTGCGGTTGTATTTCTTGCCTCAAACCGGTTGGCTGGTATTGAAAGCCTCTGGTTGGCAGTTCTGGTAACGAGTAGAGATTCGCCTGTCCTGTGCAGTTAGTGCAGGTGAAAGAACATGGGCTTGTGCTCTTTGAGTGTTTTCCCGTGACTTATGGCTGATTACGTTAAAACAGGGGTGACCAGTCTTACCCAGAAAGACTCTCGGTATGCAGGTTTTTACTGCAACTCCTTAATTAGATTACTAACTGAGGTCGCATCCGGAACTGATGCGGAATTGGGTGGCTCTCGGTTAATGGCCAAGTTCCGTTCTGGAAGCTTTAATACATCCACAAGTGTGTTTTTCTTCGTTTCAAAATGGTGCATTTCACCATTTTTGTGCCATGGGAACAGTCTTCACCTGTATCTGCGGCTGCTGTTTCCCGCTCGTGGTGAGCTGCGTAGCAAGGAGATCGGCACGACACCACGTCACGAGGTCGCGGGTGTGGATTATGGGTGAAAGAAATGACGTCCACAAGAAGCACATGTGAACCAAGAGTCATGCTCAGTGGCCTTCGCCACCTCCTAAGTGACCCCACTACACGTCCACCTTAGTGTACAATACGGCTTGAGCAAAAGTGTAAGATTCCCGTCCAACCAGTACACCTTCCTGAAACACTCCAACATGAAGACCATGAGAATCTTGCTTGCCCACGCTGACATGCAGGTATTTATCCCAGAAACCTTGTACGACGTCTTTTAGGATTTCCGTGCCGCTGGGATGATTGTGGGTAGCCTCTTGTGTGACAGTGTGAGTTCTTTGGATACCTAAACCTCCACAGGCCTTTTTTTTTTGGGTGTACTTCAGAGTTTATCGATGTTTCATTGTTGGTGCCACCCCCAACAAAGGAAGCAAGTCCCTGTGTGAGTGATTCTCTTTTCCGTTTGCGGCTCCTGAAGTTGTCAGCGACGACAGGCGTGAGTTCCCTCTTCCTCAGTGTGCTTTTATGTTCCCGCTCTTTGGCGCGTTGACGCTTGTGTTGCCGGTGATGAAATCCATCCTTTGGTTCCTCCAGTGATGGATCTCTACACGGCTACGGACTTTGTCAAGCCGCAGTTATTGGCCGGCGCCGCCTTGTTTGTCGTCCGCTGTGGCCGCTCTGAAGACTTATTGTTGCTATTGAGCCGTTGAAACCTCGAGGGTATATATTTTTTTTTTTACCCAGGGACAGTCTGTTTTAGTGATGTCATTAAATCAACACTGTAAAGGTAAATTGCACCGTTTGCTTGGCTGTTAGAGCCTAACAGGGCTCCTCTATTATCAGGGCTAATGGTGGGGAAGGCCCACACATGCTTGTGTGACCTTGCAGACCAGCCACTTAGATTGTAAATAGGTTTGCGGTGATGAAATGTACTTGAAGGTCAAGTGTTGTAATTGGATGATGTTTGAGTCTAGCTTATGGTGGACTCGCGACGCTAAATGCTTAGCCTCAGTTGTTGCGTGTCTGCTTCCTAGACCTGGGGGGGGGGGGGGTGTTCCACAAACCAGGATTTCTCACGTAGCTGGGTTAACTTAAGATAGAAGTCATGATTATCCAATAGGAATGTTCCATACTTAGGCGCACCGATCCGATATTTGGATCGGTATCGGCACCGATCCATACCTATTAGAAGGATCTGGTATTAACTATATGTGACCGATCCATATTCGATACTTTATTTAATCTGTAAAAAGAGAGCCCCTATTTCTCGTTAAATCAGTTTGTACAATCAATCGCATGACAGCTTTTTTGTGTTGTAGATTAGTAGATTACTGTGGCTTTCAAGCCGAACGCTAATGCTGCTCTCTCTCTCTGCCTCTTGTTGGGTGTGAGCGCGGTGACTTCCACCTGCTGTGATGTCCAGTGCATACCCATCTCAGTGCGAGAAGCGTAACATCGGTTAAGGTGACGATCTGGAAGTATTTTACGTTTTTAGCAACAGTAGTAGCAGGGCGGATTGCAGTCTTTGTGAAAGCAACATTTTGAGAGGTGGGAGTAGCGTTTAGTGGAAAATCCCACTAAGCAAAGGGCATGCAGTTGTGCTAGACAACGGAAGTAATATGAAAAAAGCAAATGGATGATTTGGGAGTCGGTAGCTTGGGGTGTTCTGCACGCTCGCCGCAGCTTGTGATGCACGAGGGGCTGCGATCGCAGCAAAAGTGTTGCGATAGCTGGTGACAGCGGGAGACAAAATGTGGGGCGTTTTTAAACATTCTTCACCTTCGTCTACTCTGCTGTGGGGGGGGTCTTCAGATTGAACTGCAAATGCATGAAAAACACTTCAAACAAGATGTTCAAACCAGGTGGAAACGTAGCCTGTGTTTTGTGTGTTTCTGGTAGCCTAATTAAAGATTTTTTTTTTTGGCAGTTTTTCTTCCCATTTGTAAAAACACATTTATACTTTTTATTACATTAAAATAGTGATGGAAAAAGAGCTCTTGTATCAGAATCTGTATACATCAGTATTACCAGTTGTGTATCAGAATTGGATCAGAACTGAAAAACCCTCATTGAACAATCACGGTTTCTATCTTACGTTAAGCCAGCAAACTGAGAAATCTTGCTTTGTGGGTTCGTCCCCTGTTTTGCCTTGGAAGAGTGGATGAAGAATCATCCTTCCTCAAAAGTCTGATCCATGACCAGTCACCCATCACGACCAAAAGGTCTCTTCTGGTCCCATGTTGGGGCGCCTAGGTTTGCTGGCTTTTACTAAAACCAGCTAGTTTTAGTTTTTGTTGCTTTGCTGGTTACATCTATGTGTATCTCACAGCTGCTTTCCACCATACATATACTAGACATTTTGGCTTGTGTATAGTACTAATTTGTGCAAGAATTGCCCACCTGTAATTTTAGACTGGAGTTATTTGACTGAAACATCCAGTCCTGTGCACTGAAAACGTTCGACTTCAAGCTGGGAACCAGCACTTCGACTGTTAGTAGTCTGTCAGTCTGATTACACCTTTTGCATGGTTTCTCCTTTGGACTCTTTCCCATTCACCATCTTCTCTTCTCTCTCACCTGCCTGCCTCTGTTTCATTACCACGGTTTCCTCTCGCCTGCCAGCTCCTCCCGTTCAGCTTAATTGTCCGCGCTCGTCGCCCTTAGCAGCAGAGTTTCGTCGCGTCGATTCGAGCGAGAGGGTGTAAAGTGGCACCTTGTGACTGTGCACGTAGGATGTGTGCTTTGTCATAAGATTCGGGTGTTTATCTTATCACGCGATACGGTGCCACTTTGTCCTATCGCGTTAGGTCCCTGCTCAAGCCCACTTTTATTTTTTTTCCCTCCTTTCCCTGCATTTCCCTCCCTTTCACCTTCTCCCTTTCTTCACCCTCTCAACAGTTTCCACCTCCGTAATTAAACCTTTTCAGAATGTTCTCTGAGGGTCTGCTTACTGGATTCGTCAGTCGTGGCCTTCTCCGTGATGAACAGTGAGCTTTGACCCGGCTCTCTACCCTGAGGTGTCGGGACCCGCTGACCTTGAAGTAGCGCCGTTACGTTTTCTGATTACTTGAATGCCGTGTCAGGCACACAGCAAACCTTTTTTGTTTTTGTTTGGCACGATTCTATTAAACACTGTAGTTATCAACCAAAGCTCAGTTGAGCTCTGGAATCTAAATGCAGCGCAAAGCTTTACACTTCAAAGGATAGTCTTCTGTTAGCTGTGTTTTAATTTTATTTCATCCCTCTACAAGGGAATCCTGTCCCTCAGGTTCAGTGGAACGTCTATAGGTCTCGAAGGATAATTTGTGTTAGTGCTTTGGTCTGGTTTCTTTGACGTTGGGGGGGGGGGGCTTATCATGTTCTGCCTGTAGGGGGCACCTGAATATATCTTCAAGTTGTGCAGCTGAATTTTCAAGCTTGGAATTTTTCCCGAGATTCCCTGTTGTCTTGGTTGTCTTGCAATTGCCTTTTGTTTGTTGTTTGTGTAGCTTTCTTTTATTTATTTATTTATTTATTTAGTGTAATAAAAGTAAAGTTCTGGGTTATTTAAGTTCTGTTGTTTTCATCAATAGGTCTTTAATCAGAATTCAGTCCAGCCTTCTTCTGTTTTGGCCTTTTTCTATTTTTTAATCTGTTTCAATCAATTTCAATCTAGTTATTCAGAAACTTGCATTAGTCGTAAATGCTGTGCTGATAGGTTCATTTGCTGTGAACGTGTGGCATGAAGAGAGGTGTAATAATGCTTTAATTGCTATCTGCAATTCTCCTGTGTCTTAGACGGGTGTGTGCGCTTACTGAGTGGCTGCCCAGGCCGTCTGTCGAGCTGCTAGGTCGTCCGTTTGAGAAGCGCGCTCATTTGGCTGTTGATGAATTGATCGTGACGTAGCTCTGCGCTATCTGCAGTGCTAATTGTTATTCCATGATGTGTGGTGGGGGGGGAAAGGGCTGTACTCTTAATGAGATTCTCAACCTGCAGGGAACCCTTGTTTTTTGTTTACAGCTGTTTTTCGAATGTTTGGCTACATTTTTGTGGGCGTTTTTCTCTATACCTGAATACATGCTCCTATTTCTGTCACACTGTCATTTGTCACACTGGTCCATCTCCCAGATCATTATCGGCAGGATCTCCTGGGTCAGGCTGTCCCTCACCTGGTGAGAGAAATTCTCCTGGTTCTTCGTACGTTCCTAGAGACAAGTCTGTTCCTAGGGGTTATTCTTCTGGTCAGTGGTGAGCCTCTGTATGTTAGTCTTTCCGGAAAGTTTCTTCCCATTTTAGATGTTACCTTTGAGATACAGAAGTATTTACTCTAAGTACCCAGGCTTCCTCGCGCATGTTTACGGCCTCCGGTCCTCTGGCTTGCCCCTTGTTCTCATTAAAACTGGATGTGGGGGTGTCTTGTGGGGTCCTGGGTGGTAGCCTACCATCGATATGTCCCTGGAGCTCATCTGAGGTGCCGTTTCAGCTTAAGCTGCATCTTCCTGACTCTGTACCCATCCTGTCTGTCAGGAGCGTTTCCTCTTCCTGCTGTTTGCGATCTTCCTCCTCGGCTCCCATAGCGCGCGTCTCACCTTTAAGCCGAGCATTCGCCGAACGTGATCTGTACCAGCACCGGCTTCTGGCTTTCATCCAGCTCTGCCTCTTATTAGCGGAACACAGGCCCTCAGAGGAGCCACCCAGAGCTTTGTAATTGCTGGTCAGTGTAGCGTATGAAGTGGGAGGGGGTGCTCCCAGCTGACCCCCTCAAACAAGCTCTGAACTGTAGTGCCTTGTCCTAAAGGTCTCCTGATGTTTTCTCCCGGATCACCTAGTGCGTTTGTAATCCTCCCGGGCAGCCAGATCTGGTATTTCTTCCCCAAAACATGGCAGTTCCATTTCGGCGCATGTTCTCGGCCAGCGCTGTGCTGTCACCGTGTTTTCCCCCTCCCACCCCTTGCAGGACTCGCATTCCGCCGGCCTCCCTTCTGGCAGGTGTTCGGTGTATTAGAGCAGCTTTTTTGCATGCAGACCCGGTGCCAGCCCCGTTCCGGATCCCGTCTCGCTCGCCATCTCACCTCGATTTTTTGCCTTTTCGGCTCGGCCGTTTTTAGTCGCTTCACACCTTCTCCCTTCATGTCTGTTTTTAACTCGGGCTTAACAAAACTGAAGCTTTATCGTAGCCTGGCGCCAGTTACCCAGCAACACGCCTCACCAAAAGGTGAGATGTTCGAGTTCCTCCTGGCACGTGTCTTTGTGCTTCAAATTCCTTTTCATCTTTCTCTGCCACCTCCCCCCCCCAGGTGATGTTACTTCAGTTGGGGCCGTTGCGCGGACGCCTGGGATTGCTGGCGGTCAGGGTAGCCCGCAGGCCATGGCGAGTGAGTCAGAGCTTCACCCACAGCATCGAGCTAAAGCCCATCAAGAAGGTCATGGTGGCTAACAGAGGTACATCCGCCCCCACCCCCGTACACCAGCCTCGCATTTTGATTTTTAAACATTCGTGAGCCAATTACACGGCATGTGTACAAAACAGCTTTGTTTCCGAAATATCCCCAAATGTGGTAAAATGTTAACACTTATTTCCATTGCAGATTTAGAAAAATGCGCCACCTGAACTGTTTACAGAGAGATTTCTGACAAGGCTTTCATACAGACGCACAATGGCAATAAATGCTTGGGAACCCAGGGAAGGGTTTGATTTACTGTGTGGCGTCAGTCACTGTGGTTGCTATTGGTCTAAGCAAGTGAGGTATACGCTGTAGTGATTGAAACCCGTCATTGGTTGATGAGTGACAGTAATCCCACCCCTTACGGGTTTCAGCCAGTACTATCCTTGGTAAATATGATGTTCGATTTTAAGAATGGCTCTTCATTTATGATGGAACCCTTAAATGCGTGTAATAAAACGTCCCGGAAGGAAAATCCAGGCTCTTTCCAGAGATTGAGGCGTGAAACTTCTAGGCCTTCGATGCTTCCTAATTGTGAAGTTTTCAGCTTGGTTTGGCCCTATTAGGAAAACAAATGCTTGCAGTAATTATAGGATAAGTATGTGGTAATCAGTGTGTTCAGCCTTGAGAGCACTGGTGGTTCAGTAAATGGGCTCCAAGAAAGGCATTCTTCACCGTAATAATTACCAATGTTTTTAGTCTTTTAGCACAGTCCGGGCCAAGTAGTTGAGTGTACTCCATATCGCCCTCTAGTGTCACAAATATGCTAGTTTTGTAGCACGGATTCAGACCTGGATCGCTAAGATCATGAATGGTCTCTGAACTTTGAATGCAGGGATAGGTTTGTTATTTTTGGGGTCACTTTGGACCCCACCACTGCAGTAACTGAGGCCCCAAGCAAATGCATGGTTTGACTGGCGAACACTGCTAATGACTGAATGCATAGCGTGTTCAGCTTGGCACATACACATTTTTTTTTTTCTCATGTTGTGGCTCTTTCTCATTGGTCATTGTTTGTTTTTTACCTTTTTCCTTCTTCCCTTGATCTCTTTTCTTTACCCACTTTTGTTCTTTATGTACATCACACTGCTCTTATGTCAGCTGTATTAAGACATAGTCTGTGTTCATTAGTCTGGGCTGCGACTGCCGCTGGACTGTTTATGAAATCTCTCTGCATATGACTCATTTGCTGTGTTTATGAAAATCTCCTTTTAATGCCGTATTTTGGGAATAATTTGTGGAACGACTGGTGCATGTAATTAACAGCAAATTGTTGCGATTAAGCCAGGGGATGACTGGGAGCAGGCGTACGAGCACTCACCGGCCGCCCAGCACTACCCCTGGTGTTCTCTGCCATCCCGCTAAATCCGCTTAATATCCCCACCAGGTGAGATCGCGATCCGCGTGTTCCGGGCCTGCACGGAGCTGGGCATCCGCACCGTGGCGGTCTACTCCGAGCAAGACACGGGCCAGATACACCGGCAGAAGGCGGACGAGGCCTACCTCATTGGCAGAGGCCTGCCACCCGTGGCTGCCTACCTGCACATCCCCGACATCATCAAGGTGGCAAAGGTGAGATGCCCGCCTTCCGGGTTGCCAGGGTGTTCTCGCTTGGGTTTTGAACCCAAGTCGTTTTCCCCAGTGGCTATGATATATTGATAGGTTGTGTGTCTTTTTTTTTTATAGTTGGATGGTGTGCTGTGGGTTAACTCTCATCAGAAGGTTGTTGGATCAAAGCCCATATTTGGCAGCAGTGATGTCCCGAGCCGATATCAAATATTGGAATCGGGGCTGGTCCAGGCATTTTTTAGATTGGTTAGCGTTGAGTGTCCATTGGCTAGTCTTACACTGGATTTTCAAGAATCTGACGGGGTATGAATTTACAGCATCTGCTCAGTTTTACGTCAGTTGTGCCGGTTGTATGATTCAGTCACCCGCTACAGTACGCTTCAGGCACATGGTCTAAACTACAAACTATCGAGATGTCAGCCATGTAGAAGTTCTTTAAATTGGAATCTCAAAGTAGGCCGACAGCTACCTGCAGTGCTTGCAATGCCGTCCTTTGGATAGGTAGCAGCAGAGCATCCTTTTAAAACGACAAATTTCATTAGGCAGAAGCATCATAAGGAAGAATGTTTTGAAGTCGTGAGGCATGTTCAGACCAAGAATGCACTGATGCCTAATGGATGTGTATGTACGTTTAAATATTTATTAAAAGATTAAACTGGGGCTCGGAATTGGAAACTATAAATGTCGAATGGATCAGATCTGGGTACCTAAAAAATCAGGGCATCCCTACCAGGCTGAGTGATTTTGCCATTGGACCCCTGAACAAGGACCTTAACCCTAATTGCTCCAGGTTGATTCTGATAGCTCACATTGGATAATGCACCTGTTAAATAAATGTTTTTAATTGGGCTTGAGTGCCATGTTTTGAATTGACAAGACAGTAATTCTGTCTTTTGGTTCCATAAAGTACAAGTAGTCTGTCACACTCAGTCGTTAAACCTGGCAGCGGAATTGAACAATAATGTGAATGAGACTCCACGTAAATTAAACCGCTAATTTGTCCAATAAATTGTTGCGTTTCATTTTGAAACGAGGAGACAGGTTCTCGGTGTTCCAATTGTAGACGTTGCGCTGCATTCCCCAATTACACAATTAAACGATCTCCTGCTCTGCCCATCCTCTGCGTGACTCATGGCTGAAATGACTTGTTCGTTTGGAACGGGGAAGCGTGCGGGCCTGCCAGAAAGGCCGAAAATAACTCGCAAGGAGGCAGGAGCTTGAGCTTTTGATGGGAACACGAGAGCTTTAGTTTTGATTCTGCGTGACTGGGAGATCGGAGCCTGCACTGTTTGAAAGCAGCAATGTGTCATCTGGCAGTGCTGCGGAAGTTTGACGCCCAAAGGTGCGTTTATACCGCCGACCGGCCGGGACGTGCCATCCAAATTGACTGTCTGACGATAGGGACGGAATTTCACTCTGCGATTGCGTCAGCTTCCCGGTCATCTTGAGTGCCTGTCTCTCAGACCATCTGCCTTCGACAGTCATCGTAACCAATAACCATCTGTAAGGGGGGCGGTCTCGGTGAGTTAGGATTTTGCGCCTGCGATCGGAAGGTCGCAAATCCCATCTTCAGTGACAGTCACGTGTTGTTCGGACCCTAGACAAGGCATTTAACCCCCTCAAATGTCCCAGGGGTGCTGGATAAGTGACCCTAAATGACCCTGGGCCCAAGCTTCAGTCTCAACCATATGTATGTGTATTTCCCAAATAAGAGCAAGATGGGCAGATACAGTTAAAGGATTCCGATGTAGTTGCACTCATACTAGTGCAAATGGGAAAGCATCATTTAGTAATTTTTTCTTTTCTTTCTGTATCCATGACCCTTGTGACCTTGTGCGAAGACCCTGCCCCTTAATGACACACTCTGATTCTTCGTCTGGTCCTCCGCCTTCTCTACTCTTACAGGAGAACAACGTGGATGCCATCCACCCGGGCTACGGCTTCCTGTCCGAGCGCTGGGACTTCGCGCAGGCATGCGTGGATGCCGGCGTCCGCTTCATCGGCCCGCCCCCCGACATCGTGCGCAAGATGGGTGACAAGGTTGAGGCCCGAGCCATCGCCATCAGCGCCGGTGAGAGCTTTAAGCGGCTGTAGGTGTGCCTGCTGCCAGTAGATGGAGCCGGTGGGTGGATGACCCTGCTTACTAGTTTGTTTGTAATCAAGCCCACCATTTCTGAAGGGCACAACTGGGGAAATCGGTTGTGCGTCATGGGAGGGGCCCAGTGGAAGTAATGTTGTCCTGGGAATTATACGTGGCTGATCTGGCCGGAATTGTGCAATGTTACCTGCAAGTTTAGGACTCAATCCAGTTATTTGGTTTTTGGGTCTCTCAAACCTGAAGCTCTAGGTAAGCTAAGTGTCCATGACCTACAGCCCTATTTACGTGTTTGTTTGCTTAGCAGAGCTGAGCTGATAGTGTCATAAAAACAGTGACCTCTGGTGTTTGAGGAGAAACGTGGCATGCCGGCTAGACACCCCCAACCGAGTGCTGTCGATGGGTCCCTGATGCTGTTTTTTGTGGGGGGGTTGCTTTCTGTTTCAGGGGTGCCAGTGGTCCCGGGGACGGAGAGCCCCATCTCCTCGCTGCAGGAGGCTCAGGAGTTTGCCAACAGCTACGGATTCCCCATCATCTTCAAAGCGGCCTACGGGGGTGGGGGCCGAGGCATGCGGGTTGTGAAAGAGTACGAGGTGAATTGGGAAGGGAGGGGCAGGGCAGGGGTGGGGTGGGGTTATGCGCCGATCGAAATGTCAGTTTGGATTTGACTGCTGGGCTATGGGATTTGATTGGCCGTGTTGGGATGCGTTTAAAATGCACGAGTGAATCCTTGTTTCAGCGGCTCATGCGGAGATAATGGAAATGGGGTCGTAGGTGAGCTTAGGTGATTGATCTGAAGGGCTGCGCTCTGCTCAGTTTCCGTCTGAAGTCATTAGATTGAATTGGTAAACAGGTGGTGCGGAATGGTCTGTTAGCACGCTGGTCCGCCAGGAGGCGACCTCTTCTAATTGGTGGACAAATAGAGAGCGGACGAATTGGCTGAACAGCAGAGGGCGAGTCATGACCGAGGGCAATGCGGATTGGCTGATCGGTTCGGTTGGGCACGCACGCTGATTGGTCACCTTCGCTGTCTGGTACAGGAGCTAGAGGAGAACTACCAGAGGGCGTACTCGGAGGCACTCGCCGCATTCGGGAACGGAGCCCTCTTTGTGGAGAAGTTCATCGAGAAGCCACGTCACATCGAGGTGCAGATCCTGGGTGAGTGTGGGGATCTGCTTTAACTGGTCGTCTTCTGACCTCTGTCCGCTCACCCTGCTGTTCTGAAACACTGGGTGTGTGCCTGAAATAGCGTGCTTGTTTGCTATGTACTATGTGCGATACAGTATGCAAAGTAAGTAGTATGTCTGAATTCTTAGTATGGATGAAACAAAAGGCAACCGGTTCCTGGATGACAGTACGTTCTGCAAAATTCCGAAGTGTTTCCGATGGAGGCTACGATTTCTCTCAAGGCCACTGGAGCACCAAAGAACATCACTTGCTCAGAAATTTGTCATGATGGTGGATAAAGTGCTGTCTTTTTGTACAATTTTAAATAGAAAACAATATCCATTTATACAAATTCACCCAAACATGTTTATTTTTCATTCATAGTTACATTTTTACCTTTTTTGCGGATCAAGCTGCATCATTGGTGAACATTCAGGTTAGGTACGGCCACCAGCATATCCAAGCGCATGCATACTATTTCTGATGTATGCATATAGTATGTACATTAACAGTCGAGTAGTAGGCATCTAGCAAAATTCAGTACTTTCTGTGTAAGTGTTCGGTTTTGGATACACGCTGCGTTCATACCGTGTTGGCCTCTCGATTATCAGGGGTCTAAGGCTGGCCATGGACATTCACATTTTTAATTGACAATGGCTTAATTGTCATGTCTGCCAGAATAAGTCTTTCCAATCTCCTTTATCGATTTAAATTGAAAGGGACATAGTGTGTGTCAGACCCATTACATACCCTCATATAGCTTGATTTCTGTCAAAACAAGCCAAATGCAAAAGCCGTTTTCTTTAACTCTCGGTGTTTTGTTTGTCTTTCATTTTCCTGGGGCCTGGATGCAATAACAATGTCACCCATGATTGAAATGTTCCTTTATTGAGATTCTCGGTCTTTCGAAGGCGATAAGTACGGCAACGTGGTTCACCTGTACGAGAGGGACTGTTCCATCCAGAGGAGACACCAGAAGGTTGTGGAGATAGCTCCTGCAGCTCAGCTGGATCCGCACCTGCGGGACCGACTGACCGCCGACTCCGTGAACCTGGCGAAACAGGTGCAGCTCACACTTTTGTACGAAGACCTTTTGGTTCTCTCCTTTATTTTCTTTCTCTCTCTTTCCCCAATTCAAATCAACCCCATGACAGTCTACATTCTGCCCACTCCCAGCTAATCAACAAACAGAATACCTGGTACAGGTGTGTTGGGAACTGGGCGGGAGCAAAACTGAAGACTGTCTGGGGGTGGGGGGGGTCACTGAGGACCAGGTTGTGGAACGCTGTTCTACAGTACGTCTCCTGATCTTTTCAGTCCATATCTCGCGTGCCCACAGTGTACTCTGTAAATTTTGCCCTCAAGTCTGAGGAAAATGAACCAGCAAAAAAACAAACAACCTCTAACTGGTCAAAGGGAAGAATGGACCAGAGCTGGTAATGTGCCGCCTTGGGCGTTCAGTGCTGCCCAGTAGGTGACATGTCAACTATGAGCCAGCAACAAGCATTCTGGGAAATACCACCTGAATTTTTCATGGCACTGGTATAAGTGTCCCTCTGATTTTGTCCTAGCTGATAGTTACTTTTGTACCAGTTAGTGCGAGATCCTGATTAGCCCAGAACAATATTCAGGCCCATGTGCATCAGTAATAGCTGTGAAAGCATGTTGTACAGCTGTGTACGCAGCCTGAATGGCAACTCGTCGAGTTCTGGTTAAAAATTCTCCCAACAGCCAGGTAGTTGTTGCGCTTGGGTGAAGGGATGCGCGTTTTCAATTGATGCCGACAGTGGTTTGCGCTCAGATCTTTATTTTAATCATTTAGGATGTGAGGCTGTTGCCAGCCGGTCACGTCTGTGTGTCTGTTCATCGCTGGCGGCCTGGCCAGAGGGCGCAGATCGGATCCACATGCGATGCCCTGTTGGGCTCCGAGTCAGAAGGCTAATGGCCATGCTCCTTTTAAGCATTGAAGATGAACCTGCACTGGGGCGATAGGCTGTAGGCTTTGGGGGCTATTTTAAGGGCTTATTTCTACATTCTGCTGGAGTTTCATTTTTTTGCATCTTGTGTAACTGACCCTCTTATCCATGGCATTTGAGAAAGCAGGGTCAGTCCCTGGAGCGATTTGAGGGTTGTGGGGTTTGAACCAACAACATTCCGGATATGGGCGCCAGTATCATAACTGCTGAGCTACACATTCTGCCAGTAGTGGGATGTAAGTCCATGACCTTCTGACGATGGGCAAGGTCCTAAACCACAAAGCCGTGCACCGCCCCCAGGCAGGTGTACAGCAATACCATCTAATACATAAACTTAGAGATGGGGGCAGTGTGTAGTTCTATGGTTTAGAACTGTACCTGTCATCAGAAGGTTATAGGTTCACATTCACTTTTTGGAAGTGAGATTTTTACACTGGACCCTTTAATGGGGCCCTTAACCATGATCATTCCAGGGAAACTTAATAGTTCTGCTCTCTCACTTGTACATCGCTTCGGATGAGAGTGTCTGCTGAGTAAGTAAATGTAAATGCTTGCGTCTGTCATCCTTTGATCCTCCTGACTTTCTACCTGTAAATACTGATAGTCTGTTAGTACCCACCTGCCTTCTCATTACCAGAATGTGGTACTTGGCAATTAAATGATCCAGCTCTCCCTTTTCTGTCCTCCAAATGTTTAATTTCCTAATTAGATATTTTTGCGTGGAGCTAATAGTGGTTAAAAATAAGACGCACCAGGGGATGTGAGAGACCTGCAATACATCCCATAATAACAAACAAAATGGGGGAGGAACATTCAAATGCGTGCCTGTTGTCGGGGGGAGGGTGGGGTTGTTCTTCAGGTTGGAGGTGTTTGATCATTAGTTTGTCATCTGTGATTTTTTTGGGGATGAGCCCTTAATCTGGTTTAACTGTTTGGTTGTGGTTCGGTTTTATCACCCTGATGTGGTTTGTTGTGGCAGTAAATTCTGGGTTAGGGCTTGAAGGGGAAGAACAGGAACCCCCACGACTCTGGGGGATCAAAGAGCATTTAGTCTGCGGCGTGTGTGTGTGTGTGTGTGTGTGTGTGTGTGTGTGTGTGTGTGTGTGTGTGTGTGTGTGTGTGTGTGTGTGTGTGTGCAGTAACACTTGTGGCCACTGGATGGCGTCGTTCATGTGATGAGGAACCAAGCCCCGAGGCACTAAGGGGAGTCGGTCAGCACAGTGTGCAGTCCTAGCCTGCTAGCCTCTCTTTGCTGATTTCTTCTTCCGTTCACGTAGTGCCGTCATTTCAGCATGATCTGGGATGACTGAGGCAACGTGATGCCTGCACCGTGTTCATTGTCGCGTCTTCCGGACAATGACAAGCCTTAGGCTAGACTAACATCACAGAAACCATTCTGAAACTTTCTGCTCGCTCTCTGCAGCAGGGCCACGCCATAACTGCCATGCTACTCCTGCCCACTAGAGGGTGTAACCTCCACCAAACTGCCCAGCAATGTGGAACGGCCAGGCCCCTTTCCGCTATGTCAGTTTAGCGAACACAGCGGGATGTAAATGGCGAAACGCGATGGCGCTCCTGTGGGAGGTGGGGTGGAACTTTAGTGGAGAAAAATAGTTTCCCATCAACAAGATCATGGCAACGCACCTCTTGGGGGGTGGAGCCTGTTTCTGGGAAGTTGTCTGCTGGGTACGGGAACTGGTGCAGAGATCAACCTCTGGCAGTATTGGGTTCCTGTGTCATGGGCGGGACATCTGTGTGGGCGGAGCCACCCTTGCCTTTGGCTCCCTGGCTTTAGGGGTGGAGATCGATATATCTCTGCTGTCCATGAGGTTACTCGTTCTGTAAGCAAACCGGAGCAAAACGGATAGCGGGTAATGGTTCTAGGAGTGAGTTGACTTGGGGCGGGGGGCAGGGGTGGCATGGGGAGGCCTCCTATAATTATAAGTCTGACACCCGCATGGCATTGAGTGTATAAACACAAAACTAATACAGACAGAAACTGCTCTGCCAGAAAGGGCCACTTTTATTGAGCTCCTGTCAGATGTCACCTTTGAGTCAAGTGGGAGTTGTTGGGTGCTTGAGTATTGCCCCAACCCCCCCCCCCGCCCTGCCCTGCCCTAGGAAACTCGCTCCATCTCTGCCTTACCCTTATCTGCAAGCAAGTAACCGTGGGTCCTACATCGCAAACTCTTTCCATTTGATCTCTGGAATCGATCCTCATTTGATCTTTGTGGAGTTCTAAGCTCACCACTGGGGGCCCCCCCTCCACTGGCCGGGGCGGGGGGGGGGCTGCATATCGATATTGATTTGCCTCATGTTGAATGTGCAAGCCACTGGAGTTTGCAGTCCTGTGGAGTTTAATTCAAACGGGGGGGGGGGCGTATGAGGGCGGCACGTTAATATTACAGGGCCAATTTGACAAATTTTGTTGCACCCCAAGAAATTACA
>JAODJX010000066.1:514647-559963 GCA_026776945.1 Isichthys henryi
CCCCCCCCCCCCCCCCCCCCCCCCCCCCCCCCCCCCCCCCCCCCCCCCCCCCCCCCCCCCCCCCCCCCCCGCCACTAATTAGCCGACGCTATTAGTCAGAGTGACGTCGCTGGCAGCCAGCAGACGGTTTCATACACCGGGCCGTCCGTCTTATCCATTCCCCATTAACAACTCCCTCCCCCCCCCCAGGCGTGAGCCTGGAGAAGGTCTTCGACTACAGCGAGTACTGGGAGGCTGCGCGCGGCCTGTATGCCGCCTTCGACTGCACGGCCACCATGAAGTCGGGCAACGCCGACGTCTACGAGAACGAGATCCCCGGCGGTCAGTACACCAACCTGCACTTCCAGGCCCACAGCATGGGGCTGGGCCACAAGTTCAAGGAGGTGAAGAAGGCCTACGTGGAGGGCAACAAGCTGCTGGGCGACCTCATCAAGGTGGGGGCGCCGGGGCTCGGTATCAATGCTATGTTGATATGTCAGGCAACGCCCCCCTCCAACTTCCACTTTTTAATGGTGTACCTCTCTCCCCCAGGTGACCCCCTCGTCTAAGATCGTGGGCGACTTGGCTCAGTTCATGGTGCAGAACTCGCTGACGCGCGCCGAGGTCGAGGGGCGGGCCGACGAGCTCTCCTTCCCACTCTCGGTGGTGGAATTCCTGCAGGGGTACATCGGGATCCCCCACGGGGGCTTCCCTGAGCCCTTCCGGTCTAAGGTGAGGCGTCCTCGCCCCGCACCCCTGGGCCCCTGTGATCCGGGGTCCGGCCATCAGCGTGATCAGACAACTTCGTTTTTCTTCTCCCCCGCTGTCGCTCTCTGGTTCCATAACCCGACGGGAATGCTAACGCCGTCCCATTAGCAAACAGGTGAAGAGGCGTGTAAAGAAGCCATCAAGCCAGCCAGGCTCCGCACTTTCCCTCTTTTAGCCTCATTTATAGCAGCAGTAGCCAGAATGAAACTGACGGACGGTACAGCAGCATCGGCGAATGGCTCTTTGACGGCGGCAGTGACATTTCCAGATGTTTACTGCGGGAGTTTCACAGGTTGGGAAGGATGGAGGTGGAGATTTGGATTGTTGGACAGAGCTTCCCGCCGACCGGGAATGTTGAGCTTCGAGTCTCAGGCTTTCCGAAGCTTTCCGAGATGAGTAGGAAAATACCTGCCCTGCCCAAATCCGGGTCCAATCAAATCATACTGGATCTATATTTAAACATCTCCGTCTCTCCTCCATAAGCCTGGGGCCCGGCAGAGATGTCGGCCTTTATTGTCGTGCTTCTGTTCTCGTTCCAGCACTAATTATCTGCACTGCCGTAATGGCTGCTAGCTACACCGACATGAAGGAGATCCGGCAACAAAGCTCGCTCTGTGATGGCACAACGCTCAACTTCGGTCGCCGACGTCTTCTTTGTTTATCTAACCTTACCGCGGATTTGAGGGTCAGGCGCAAGACAAGCCAACGCTCTGTTTCTCCAAGGCCCTTAACATAACGTGTGGGTGTCAACAGCGGCATCGAAAGGTGCAATAACATTTAAGACATGTTAGTAAAACGCTGGTTCATTCCGCGTTGTTCTCCATAATACGATAAACCTTTATTGATCCCAGGGAGAAATTTTTGTGCATAACAGCAACGTACATAAAGTTCAGACAAATAAATCTGAACCGCGGAACAGAACTTGCGTGCAAAGACAGTGCACGTAGTGCGGAGAAGTGAAAGGAAAGTACACAGTACAAACATATTCTGAAAAGGAATATTTAGGAAATAAATACAACGGTAAATTAACAGATTGTGTGAAAAATGTGAAAGGGAGGGAAATTAGTTTTGTTTTGGTTATGCTTCGGTTTTGCAGACCCTGTCATGTGTGACCGCAGCAAGGCGCTTGTCCTGATTCGCTTCAGTGTTTTGTTAGTCAAGGACAGGACCGCAAACTTGCAGTCACGTGACCCCCCTGTGCCCGCTGTAGCATGCCGCCCACCCACTCGCACCTTCTGTCTTCAGGTCCGTTGTCCAGGTTAAATCTGTGACTCGGCCTCCAGTTCCGCACTTCATACCGTCTCCCTGCCCCCAACCCAGGTGCTGAAGTCCCTGCCCCGCGTGGAGGGCCGCCCCGGCGCCTCCCTGGACTCCATGGACTTCGACGCCCTGGAGAAGCGGCTGCGGGCAGCGCACAGTGATGACATCACCCCCGAGGACGTGATGTCGGCCGCCATGTACCCTAAGGTCTTCCAGGAGTTCCGCGAGTTCACCAACACCTTTGGGCCAGTGGACTGTCTGAACACGCGACTCTTCCTGGATGGGCCCAAGATTGCCGAGGAGTTTGAGGTCACCTTCAGCGGCGCCCTACTCCAGGTGGTAGATAATTGCATGGATTCAGACCCGAGTAACGATGTGCTTCTCTCTCTCTCGCTCTCAGGTGGAGCTGGAGAGGGGAAAGACTCTACATATAAAAGCCTTGGCTCTCGGAGACCTGAACAAGGCTGGTCAAAGGGAGGTCTTCTTCGAGCTTAATGGTCAGCTCAGATCCGTCCTGGTCCGGGACACTGTGGCCATGAAGGTACAGCTTCGCCCCCTGCTGGTCTTGGATTCATTGTGCCTTTATATGTTGTTTTTATGGTGCCCCTCTAATTAGATAACTCTAGTCGCTCTTGAATTATCTAATGAGTCTTTCTAGAATTATCTGAGTAATTCAGAACAAAGCAGTGGGTCATTGAAGGGTAACATTCCACCGATGGGCGGACGTCACCCAGCCCACATTTTCTCTAGTGATCAGTCGTCCACCGTAGAGATTTATTTAAGAACGCCCTGAAGGGGTACAGGCGTCACCTGGAAGGGGTTAAACTCGTTTGCTTGGAGAGCGGGACACACCTCCATGGGCCAGGGGGCGGAGGAAGGCTGCCGCATTCTTGACAAACGCTAATCCATCAAAGGAGTGGAAACGATGACTTACGACCCAGGTATAGGGTAATTAATCTGGGGAGAGGGGCGGGGCTTCGGTGTAGAAACTTTCTGGATCGTTGGGAATCTGCCGTCTGGGGGTTGTCACTGTCTTTGGTGACCTTTTGATCTTCCAGTGTAAGCAGAGGTCAAACATGTCATATTGGCTTTAGTTTTTATGCACAGTGACTTTCACAATTGCGATTTTACCCATAATTCAGTACTGCATGGACTCCGGAACAGAACAGACCCTGTCCTAGTCCCTAACACACAACCTCAACCTTACCTCTGCCTCTCTGCAGGAGATGCACTTCCACCCCAAGGCCCTGAAGGACGTGCGGGGCCAGGTGGGCGCCCCCATGCCGGGGAAGGTGGTGGAGGTGAAGGTGAAGGCCGGTCAGAAGGTGGAGAAGGGCCAGCCGCTCTGCGTGCTCAGCGCCATGAAGATGGAGACGGTGGTGAACTCGCCCCTTGCCGGCACCGTGGCCAAGATATACGTCACGCCGGACAGCAGTCTGGAAGGCGACGACCTCATCCTGGAGATCACAGAGTAGGGTCCCGCCTAAAGGGGCGTGGCCGGGAAGGAAGGGGTGTGGGGGAGGGTGGGGTTCTGCTTGTCTCATAAGTCCCTTTTCTTGTTGTTTACGTCCCTCCCCAGCATCCAGGGAGTTCAGTATTGCCTCCACAGGATTGGTATGAGAGAGGCTCTTAGTCTAATGACTTGGCTAATGAGAATTAGCGCAAATTAACACATTAGTCTATGAGGTGTATCGCTAATGGTGACGGGGCCCCAGGTTCCGTGATGATCGATGGTCATCCCCCGCGTTCCCCATTAACGTCGTTCTCAGAGCTTATCGCCTCTTTTGTAGTTTGACTGCTTGCTGTGAAGTTCTCTCTTCTGTTTTACTTTTATTTTGTGAATCCCCGTCTCCCTCTGCCTTTGGTATGTCATTCTCATCTCTTTTTTTTTTGGGGGGGGGGGGACAGCCATTTAACACGTCGCGCACCGTTTAATCCCTCAGGCATCGCAATATCGATCGCAATTAAGGCACGAGGAGTGTAATCACAGCTAAAAGCTCAGAAAGGCCCTCGCTTCGCCCTAATGGGCGTACGCACGGCATTATAAAGCAACCTCTGTTTTCCTGTCACGTAACGTAGCTACATGAGTGGTCAGCGTCCTTATGCTAATAGAATCCCAGCAATGAATGGAATGTTATTCATAGATATATTCTAATTTAAACCAGTTTTTCGTTACAATGGATTTTAATCTCGTCAGAACTGGATACTTCTTTGGCCTTGGTGGGTCTTCATGTGTGTCGGCATGGAGATATACGCCAGTCGAAGTTGAAATTTATGACTTTCTACGCTCTATCGTTCCAGCTACACATATGTGCACACCGGTAGTTCCTGTTTGTTTTTCAGACGTGAAAATTTTACTAAAATTAGGTGCTGATAACCACATTTCACACTTGTTTACAAGCACAATTGCCTACTGGAGGTCAGTCCATCATCCCGCACTGCGATAAAGCACATCAAACATTCCACCGTCCCGCCTCAGGCATAAGTGTGACGAATCGAACCGGATCGAACTGGACCAAATGAGTTCTAGCCATGGTCTGATCTGTTTCAGGACAACTGACGGTTGAAGACGTGGTCTGTCTTTAGTTTAGTCTTAAAACTTTGTGATTTACATGGCCGTTAATGCAACCCTCGTAATTTTTTTCCCATAATTGCACTAAAACTTTTACATTATACTGAAGTATCTTTTACATTAAACTTTAATGGGACTAAATATCAACAAATATGGCAAAAGTAAAATGACAGCAAATGTCCATTTTGCCGTTCATGGTCTCACTTCCGGGGTGTGATGTCACTTCCTGGCTGTGTCTGTTAAATGCGCGTTCGCTATTCCGTCTACCTCCCTGGGGACTGAGATCTGCAAACGGATACTCTGTCGGCACTAGCCCCGCGCGGCATGGACTCGCCAGCCTTCAAAGCCCCGTCACTGGAGTGAACCGCGTCTCTCTTCTGGACTATAGATGTACGTCACAGATCCTGAGATGTTTGTCATTCTTTTGTTTACACATGGCGCGTTTCCGTAGCGATGTAGAGCCTGTGAAAGCGAACCCAAGAGAGTGACATCGTGGCGTGATGTTTTTCATAGAAAAGGGTGAAAGGGTTGGAACAAAAGTATGTAAATGTCTGAACTAATTCAGGAGAGAGTTACTTAGCTTCCAAAGACCTGGCTGTATGGGTGGGTTTGCACGTCTGGAATTGTACATTTTCTATTTTTTTTTTTTTGTTTGTAAAAATCCAGCAGTCACCTGTCAGAGTTACAGCATCACAAAGTGTTCACACCAGCCTCTGAACTGGCTTCTGCATAACAGACCAAAGTGTAAGATTTAGAATGGCACACAGAGGAACGTGGCAAATTGACAAGTAATACACTAATCGTTTGCAAGCCATTAATGTAATATAACAAGCTTGGCATATGGATGTGTATCGTGTACTGTGGAATCTAATTTTCCTTATTTTTTAACCCCAATGTCTTTTCTTCAGATGTGCAACGTTTTGGAATTTAAAACTGTAATATGCAAAATAAAGGAATTGAGCAAGCGTCATCCTGTGCATAGTGCTGTGTGTGTGTGTGGTCTTCACTGACATACTGACAGTTAACAAAGTGAAACACAGGTTAATGAATTGCCCTTTAAAACGGCTGTCTCCCGCTTGTTGTGTGTACAGTCTCTCTCTTTCTATGGTCATAATACCTTCCCACCCCATCTTTCTCGCTTGTTGTGGCGTTCTGCGGGGAGCTACTCGTTGTAGCTCAGGGTCAGCCTTTGAAAACGTCACCCTGGACGCTTCCTGGTATATATCAAAGTGCTGTGTGCGATGATCTGCCAGACTGGCCCCTTAATTCCATTTTTGAATGCTGCCTTTTTGCTGACGGTTTAACACCCTTCACATCCCTGCCGATCTGGGCCCTTCGAGTGACGCCTTCTCACTTTTAGCCAGCAGCAGTGTTTTTTTTTTTGTTTGTTTTTTATTCCGATGTAATTCTGAGGAAGTCGTCCTTGCTACGCTGTATGCCGCCACATCGGCGTAGCCATGTTTGGGTTCGGGATAGAAAGGCCGGATTTGACGTGCCAACTGGCTACTGATGGCTCCAGCAGGTCAGCGAGCCGGTAGGTCGTCCGTGACACTGCATGACCGAACAGCTGGACCACGTGGGAGGGACAAGGATTTAAAATGTCAGCCCCCCCCCCGAAAAGACAGCCTGGAAGTTATTTGGCTTGGGTATGTTTCATGGGAAGTGCCAAGATGTCACAAGTGGTCTGGCTGTGATCTGACCCCTGTTTATCCCAGTCTGAAGCAGACTAGACGCTGTGATCTCTTGGTATCAACACACACTCGGGGATTAACATCTGGCTGCTGCAATGCATTATGGGAGACAGAACTGTAATGCATCGCTGTGCATTGTTGCTCCTAAAGGAATGAACAGGCCACTGCTCGCTTGTGTGTGCAATAACATGCTTAAGTTCAGAATGAGAACTGGGGAACTAATTCTGCGCTGAAGAACCACAGCCACTGTGACCGAGACCAGCTAGGGACTGAGATCAGAACTGAGCATTTCTTCATGCAAAAGATGTAGCAGGTGTGGAATAAAGGTGTTTGTCAGACCAGTTCTGGGACCAACAGGCAAGTTTTTGTTCCATCCTAAGGTACCCGTACTAGGTATTGGGTGTTGATGTTTAAGGATGTGTATCTGGGATGGGCGTCGGCATGTTTCTGTTTCCATGGAAATGAGTCGTCCTGCCCCCTCACTGCCATCTATGCGTCATCCGGAGTTACCAAGGTCTCCACTCTTCTCATACACATCCTTGCTGACTCAAACCACTAATCCCCCCCCCCCCCTGTATCTATATATGATACAGCCATCACAGAAGTTCATGCAACTGTCCTCCAGTCAGTTATTTATCTCCAAACAATGAAGTTTTTCCTTTTTTTAAAAAAAAATAAGTAAACCTGTCAGTGGCGGTAGCACCTGCTGAAATGCAGGGGGGTGGCAGCTCCCCAGTTCCCCCACTCCCCCATGCTAAAGTGGCTATTTGCCAGCCATCAGCCAAGCTGTGCTTTGGATTGCTGCCAAGGTTTTGTGAGGCTGCTGAGTGCATGTTCCTGGGGAGGGGGGTTTGATTTAGTGATGCGGTGACTCTGTGGCCCCCCCTCAGCAGGGCGTCTGTTTCGCTGGCTTCCTGAAGGCGTCTTCCAACATTCCCAAATACCTGACGTCGCGCTGTAGGATCCACGCGCTCGCGTTCCTCCAGTCGCGCTTAAGCACACTCATTTCCAGCATATCCTTCAGACAGCCTGTGTTGACACCCCCCCCCCCCCAATGTGGCCTTGCAGTGTAATTTCACTCATCAGTAAACCCCGGGATGTGATGACGGTTCTGCTCTCCCCGCTGTCTGTCAGCGTGGTCGCTAACCATGGCCCTTCTGGAATGGGACGGCGCCTTGTTTACAAAAGCCATTACAGTCACGCCATGTCCCGGACACGTGAGAAACCCTCCCGCCGTCCTCAATCCTGTTCTGTGTTACCTGAGATCAGAAAATTTGCCCAAATGAGACTCCTACACAAAAACAGCGAGCAGGAAGACGCCATTCGGTCGCCCTGGTGACACTTACGCAGTGTCCCGTCTTGCAGTGAGCGATTTTAAGGGACCTGATTGGTACTCGGGAGTCACGTGACTTCATTCCTGTTGGCCTATTAAAGTTCTCAGGTGAAAACAATTAGGCTACAGATCGCAATCACTCTCTCTGTGACAAGACGAGTCAAGGGCACCAGTCTTAAGCCCAACACTTGCTGTTAGTGATCTGGGTAAACCTACAGGAAGTGGCGTTGGTGTGACGCCCCCCGGAGGACGGACCAGCGGGAGACGCTTTTAGTCTAACTTTTTGTTATTTTTGTCTGAGAATGTAGCACGGCGATGGTTGTTTTTATTTCGTGTTCTTCCTCCGGGCTAAGTGAGCTCGAGAGCGCCGACCAGGGGGGGAAATTCCCCTAGTGGCTTGACTGAGACACTGCAAATGTGTGTCTGTCACCTTCAACTGAAGGTTACCGCTCTGCGTAGAGAACAGGCTACAGTTCAGAGAACGCCAAACGGGTGTCACAATGACTCACTGTTTAGTTTTTTTTTTTTTTTAATGGATCACACCAGTCATTGTGTAAAATTATATGTTTAGGGGGCATTTGGATTATAGGCCAGGCAACTGCGTGTGTTTCTGAATCGCCGTTTCCCCCTTGAATCTGTGTAGGTGGCTTCTGCAGTGCGATGACGTCCGTAAACTCAAACCTGCAAATCAAGGTGCGAAGATGCAGGGGCGATTCTAGGCTTTTTCAGGGACGGGCAGCATGAAGAGGACCAATGGCATGATTAGAATCGGTGAGTGACAGAGGAGCTGTCACTTCGGGGGCCAATCAGCTTTTAGCTTGGGACAGTGCCCATGTGGCCCCGCCCTACTAAAATGCCTCCTATATCATATCCTTCATTTCTGAGGCTATCCTGAGAGACAGGGACTTGGGCTTTTTGGATGTGAATAATTCTGCACCCAATGAAAGCCAAGTTTTGATGCTCCTGTATCCAAAATGTGACTTTAATTTGAGAGTTTTGCACTGAGCCACAATGAAAGCCCTCGAAACGTTGGTTTCAGAGGAGGCTAGAGGCACCATCATTCCCAGTAGACCTAGCTATGGTTTGTCCCATAGGCCGCTTTATAGTTAGCATTTGTGGATGGGGGCCACTATAAACCCCACCCGCACTACAGAGAAATGCAATCGTCTGAGTGTAACTAGGGACATTTTTATGCATAGACTTGCATTTAGCCCTTGAGCTTTCAAAAGCGGATTCCCACTCATCAGCCCCTTACTGGCACGGAAAGAAGGTTAGTGCCGACCGCTATGTGCAACAGCTGCAAATGTCAGCTCACTAATTTTCACTGCGGATCGAGCCGAGCTAGCAATTATGGAGGAAAAAAAATAAAAAATCTCTGAAAAATGTTCCTGTCTAAAGTTCCGGAACACCTAAACATTTTTTTTTTTTAAGTATTACAGATTCATCAAATTTGTATGAGGTATAGAAGCACTGTGAGAATGTCTGGACGCTTACAGGTTGGCGGGAACGGTGTGGAAAATGCCGGAAAACTCACAAACGGACGCGGCTCTTACGGCATGGATGGAGATAAATGAGGGGAATCATCCTCAGGAGGAGATGGAGGCGAAATTTTATTATGTATTTATGAGGCAATTTTTATTTTTTTATGGAATAGAAAACCAAAAGATCGGCTCAAAGAATGCGGGAAGCAGAGGCTTGTATGTAAATTAGCGGCACTTTGTTTGTTTGTGAAGTCTGTGCTAATAACTATTATTCAGATCAGTTTCCCATCCCTAATGACGGGGCTGCGGGGAGCTGCGATTCTTGCCATTGTTTTTTTTTTGTTTTCTTCCAAAGTAATAATCTGGAAACCTAGAATCGGCCTCGGCCTCCCGCACGCATGTTTGTGAGGCTGCACCTCTCTGCATCACTTGCTTCTGCCTGACCTTGGCGCCACGGAACTGAAACCCACCCGGTTTCTTTCTCAGTCCGGCTGAGCATCTTCTCAAACTCACCCCCCACCCCCGGATGTTTTGGAGCAATGCAGCCGAATCAGACAAAAGTCCCTTTCATCTCCTGGAATCCTCTTAACGAGCCTTTAGAGTGGATCGGCGCTGACTAAAGGACTTTCAATTAGGCCGGAATAATCCAAAGGAAATCCAAAAACGCCTTCTTGTGAGTCATAGTCCCCCCCCCACCCCCCCAGTGGTGCCAGTGCGGCTGGCCCGCGTGGCTTGAACAGGACGTGCTCAGAACCGGCTGCCTCTCCTGTTAAGGGGGATGTTGGGGTCACTTCGGACCCAGCACAGTAAATCTGCCAGCATGCGTCCAGGAGCGATTCCAGGGCCAATGATATGCTTTGAATCAGTGACTGACAGGTGAGTGGGAGCTCCAGGGGCCAATCAGCCCTTGTGGCCCCACCCCTACATCACTGCCAGCCTTACCTCTGTGTGGCTCCCTGATTGCAGTGATCGTCAGCTGTGAACACGCACTAAACAGGTATTGACCCCACAGGTTTTGTGGTCAGGAATGGAAATGGGATTTGTGTCCAGGTGGGATATCGGCTGTAGGCTCTCCGCACCTCGACTTAATGAAATGTCACTGAAATCCACGCATCTGACATTCCCTAAGTGTGAGGCTATCTGAGGGCTGCCCCCCCACCACTTCTCCAATCAGCTAGGGTTTGGTCCCCAGTACATGTGCCAGTACATGTGCCCCCCCCCACCCTCATATCATCCATTAGCTGGATATTCTGCAGCTGTTGTTACTATGCAACACAGATCCGGGTGCTGGTGATGGTGTGGGATGTGTGTGTGTGTGTGCGGGGGGGGGGGGTTGTTGTCTGCTCGCCTTCCAGAACAGCCCAGAGGTAATCCCTACCCTGTTTCTCTGATAGCTGCATCTGCATGGCATTTGATCACAAAACGATTCTCGTCTCGAGTTCTTACAATCATCCGCTTGCGCTAAAATCCCATTGAAGGGGACTCGCCTCCTCGAGGAAACATCTGGTAATTCTCGCGGTGAAGGAGCATTTAAGGGTGATCCGTCACACGGCACTTAAACAGCTCCCCAACGCCAACCCCCCCCACCCCTCCCCCGACACCCGCTAGGCTGCCTCTTGGCTAGAAAGGTAAAGGTAAGATGTTTCGGAGGAGGAACCTGGAAACTGCACTGCAAATAACAGGATTCCGCCTTCCTCCCAACTAACAGATGACCTCTACTGCACCACCATCTGTTTGTCCTGCACATACGGTTTCATCAGAGCCTCTGCATGCACCTTTACGATGGCAGGCAGCAGTTTTCACATGTATCCTGACTTCAATGGCTGTGGCTCGTTACACGGTGAAGCCTCCCCTCCCCGCTGACGGCCTTGATGGATGTCTCTGTCGGCACGGGCACTGCCGCGGGCACACAGAGCGTGGCAGGTTTATAGCTCGCCATGATGGATCTGACGCTGGGGGAGGGGGGGCAGCGAATATTGTCTCTCTCTACCACCAGCACGTATTTGCCCCATCATAATCATCGATATCATGGAATCATCTGCTTTAAGTTCCACGCAAGTGTGGGGATTTTTTTTGTCAACTCCGGTCGACATCGCATCCTTATCAGGAATAGAGTGTATCTGTGTGTGATGGAAGGGGCCGCACAACGTGTTAAACGTACACGGCTGGGGGGGGGGGGGTAGGAGGGCCTAGCTTTATCAGCCAATGACATGATTAGAATCGGTGAGTGAGAAGGAAGCCGTCACTTTGGGGGCCAATCAGGTTTTAGCTAGGGACTGTACCACTGTGACCCCGCCCCTTTAGAACCCTGCTAAGATGCGGGATCCTTTATTTCCGAAGGTGTCAGACAGACAGAGGGATACTGAGAGATAGTAAATGATAAATTCGTTGTGGTGTAAATCTGTATTAGTCAGATTAAGCTTTATTGTGTTTTGGTGCATCGGGAGCTGATGGTGGCTGTGATGTAGTACAGATTCCAGGTCAGACACTGTGCAGTAACACCCTGATACTGAGTGTTACTTACCTAAGTCATCAGTAGCACTTTGGTCAGCTGTTGTACCCACGATCCCCTCCCATGTGGTTCCCCCCATCCCCTGTCTTCTCCCAGGCTTCTGGAAGCTTCTGCCGCCTTCCCAGTTCGTCACCGCTCTTCTCACGCTCTGCCCGCGGGGGTGAGGCGGCCCGGTTTGGACCCGTGATCCGTGGGATCTTCCAGCTTCCTTAGATCCTGGACGGCCCAGGATGAGAAGGCTGGACGGGTTTGCGCCGGGTCAACCAGGATTCGGACCTTGGCTTGTGATGGATCGGAGAAGGCTTTGGACCATGCCTGCCATTTTAAATAGGACTGGCTTCAGTGTCAGTCTGGGACCAGCATTGGGCCGGGCTGTAATCTGGCTCCCCGCTCACGTGTGAGCCTGGCCCACTGCGGTGGACATGCTGGGCCGCTTCTCTGCTTGTGGCACCAGGAGGAAGGTGACCGGGCCGGTTTAGGAGCAGCAGATGGTGAGATCTCCGATCCGAGCCATCCCCCATGCCCCGAGGTCGCTCACCACGCTTCTCCCATAAAGCCAAATATTCAATTAGGCCTTTTAGAGTCCCTTTCACTCATTACTGTTATTAATATCCCCCTGTACCCAGCTCTAGGTTCTCCCCACTGAATTGTTAGCCTGGAATCCAAGCCCACAGATTGCTGCTGTATTTTCTTATGTGCATTGTCTGTGTTTGGCAGGGTTACTGCCTTCTCCATTCCTAATCACACTTCCAGGGCTCATTTTAAGCCTGAGAAGCAGAGTGGGAGATGGCAATGTGCTCTCCGCTATCATTTATGTGTATGCAGAGTCTATTCCCATTCGGACAAACTCCCACCCTGTGGGAGAACCTCTTAAAAACATACACGCACACACAAATGACAATATTTGTGCTGGAGCAGCCACGTTATAATCTTGCGTTTGATCCTTTGTAGCGCGAATGAATTAAGCGAGCGTTGGGGTGCCTTTTGGCGATACTTTGCATGCAACAAGAAACGAAATTGGGGAGCAAAGCATTATGGGAGGAATATATTATGAAAGGCGACGAGGCTGATCAAACAGGAAGAAGTATCGGACGGACAGGTACTGCACCCCCTTATCTGCTCGCTTAGCATATGCTAACCCGAGCGATTAGCATAAATTCCAATAAACCTCCCCCTGCACTGTTTATAGGATTAAGGCAGCGGGGTAGGTGTCTCACTCAAAGCTACAACTGCAATTAACAGCCTGGATTGAGATCCGAACATAAGGGTGCCGTCCTCTGTCCTTCTGGGCAAGAGCTCGACCCTTATTGTAATCCCTACATGCTACGGTGTGTAAATTATTAATCTGTCAATTGTTGAAAGATATGCAAATTGCCCCAGTTGAACATATCAGCTGAGAGAATAAATAATGTATCATGTTTTTAATTAAAAAGAAAAAAAAAACTACATTTTTCCTCAAGTCACCGAACCAAAACTGAGCCCAGATACAAATTACATATTTGTTCTAGAGCATAAAATTTCTGTAGAAATGCAGCCTTCCTGACCTACCCAAAATCTATTATGCATGGCAACTCGTTAAAATTTATCTACTCTTCTATGCTACTACTAGTAATTAGTTTTTAAGGTCACCCATAACGCCTTAAAGGGCACTTCACTGGACTAGCAGTGTGGTTACTCTATAATTAACAAATATTATATTTACAACATTAATTATAAAACACAGCTAATATCTCATGCACGCGCTATAGGGAATAGGAGGACCGTTTTCACTTTTATCCTGAGTGTTTCTCGAAGTTTTCTGCCCCCGATAATGGGGCAGCCGAATCAGTTTAACCCTCCCACCTCGCCAACTGTGACTTAAGCTTGCTTCGTTAATTACTGTCATTTCCGGCCCATTAACTCCGGTGCCTCGCACCCGCGTCTCACCGCTCGGCCCCAGCTGATTGGTTAATGAGCGGACGTGTGTAAGGTCGGTTCTGCTGCGTTTTCTGCTCGCTGTGCCGAAGGTAGATCTGCTCCCCCATCCCAGAATGCAGAAGTCATGGAACACCATTGACGAAACTGCACATCATTTAAAGGCACATGCATGCAAAATCACAACTAGGAACAATTTAAAAAACCCCAGTTCACCCCATCGGACCACATCCTCACACACACAGAACCTGAATGAAACCCACATCTCTGAAGACGAGAGGCCTCATCGCTACACACGGTGTTACCTCTTTGTAGCCTGCCTCCTCCATTAGTACCTCATGATATCGTGTTGTATGCACACACATGCGATGAAAGACGCAGACGCGCTTTAATATTTCAGCGGCTTTTGTCTGGGAATGAAATACAATGTGAAATATTTTCGCTCTATTCTTTCAGCACTACAGTGAGAAAATGATGAACAGCTTATCTGAGTAGGGTGGGATGAGAGGTTGAAAAAAAATCTATACATATATTAATTAAGCGTTCATTTTGTGCGCAATGCCATAGCTTATGGGAGAACTATTCAGAAAATAATAAAATCATAACGGTGATATTCTTTGATGGGTTAGGAGTGGACTGTCATTTGTCGGTTAATAATATGCTTCGTTGCTTCATACGGGCTTTATAGACTTAATAAACCTTCAACATCGGTGGTAGTTAAAGAAACTGTATAATTGCGAACACAAAAGAGACCAAGTGTGCTCTGTACATTGATATGAGGGGCTTTTATTATATCTATTAATGTATATATCGAATGATTTACTTCCACATAATTTCACAGTCATCGGTGAAACCATTTTCAAGGAGTTTGAGAAGGGTTTGGCGCCACCTGCAGGACAAATGTGGTGGCTGGCCCTCAGCCTTCCCAAAAATGTATTTTTTTGGTCGTTTTATTTGTGTTTTCCCTCTGGCATTCCATTAATCTTCCCGAGCCACACTTCTTTACTGTCTTCAGTCATTCCCGCCCTGGGATGTGTGGTCCGTTGTTGTCGCGTGGTGTTTAGCATAACTGCTTATGCAAATAAATCTATGTTGGGGAAACTTAGAGCGTCGGGGGCGGTTTGTGGCTCAGCGGGTTGGAGTGCTGTGCCTGTGATCGGCATGTCACCGGTTTAAATCCTAGGGTCGCCAAAGTGATTTCACAGTTGGGCCCCTGAGCAAGGCCCTTAACCCCACCCCCACACCAATTCTTCCAGAGGCTTCCTATCCCCGCTTTCTCGTTTGTCACTTTGAATAAAAGATCGTGATGAATAAATAAAGCGCAAGGCAGAGAGCACAGCAGATGGTATATCAGTCTCATTTATCATACGATTAGGAGGGGGGAAATACTCACGCTTGCGACCAGATCTAGACTATTAAAACCTTGGAGTAATGCTATCCATTGAACCTCTGCACCAACTCCAGGTAAATTAAGTTACACTCTCATTGCATGGGAGTCAGCAGATTTGCATACGCAAATGTAAGAGTACTGCAGGGTGGGATTATAGCTACGGATGCTTTGTCTGGCTAAGTTAACTTGACTGGCTGTCCCACAAGTGCCCCCTAGAGGTCTGTCATGCACCTACAGGACGCCGATGCTGAGTGTCAACAGAATGAAACGCTCATTTGCATTTTTATTTGCACTCCTGATACAATGTGACCTGCAACGTGTACTAAAGCCTGAGGGTGGGTGTGAACGGCTGACATTTTAAGCGAAACATCAAAAATATCAACAAGAAAGAAAACACAAAGGCTATAAACTTGTCAGAGAAGAAAGGATACTGGTAGACACTTCGTGATTTAAATCCTTGCTTTGAAAAGGCAATGTGTGACCTTTCTGGCGGTTTCTTCATAGAAAATTTCATCCAAAGAGAGAATTTTAGCTGTTTTGTTTTTATCTTAGATTTTTAACTGAGGTGGTTCAGGTTTAGAGCCGGTAACCTTCTGGTCAATACAGCAGCGCTCCGTGTAACACTTGATTCAGTATGCGGCAGCGCATCTGATATTCAGTCAGCTCGAGTGTTCCCATGACACACCTCTCCTGGTCTCGCTTCACTGACTCCCTGTGGGCGCTTGAATCGAGTTCAAGTCCTTGGTTGCTGGCTGACAGGTTCATTATTGGACACACACCCATCTCCTATGTCCCATCTCGCCCCCTTGGGTCACCAAACCAGTGCCATCGGAGCTCCCTGCACCACGCGAGAAGTGTCACTCCGGACGGTTCTCATATGTGGTTCCCCGATGGTGGAATGAGCTGCCAGACGACATCTGGTCATCAGACTCCCTTTCCACCTTCAAGAAAGTCCTCAAGATCCATCTGTTCGATGAATTCCTCTACTAACCTGATGTCTTTTTACGTTCCCCAAATGTTCTTATGTTGCACTTATGGTCTTTGAATAATCTCATAAGATTTCTGCTTTGTGTTTAATGTGTAAATGCGGACTATAGCCTACAATTCATTTGATGAGCAGAATCTTTGTGAGGATCTCCGACGAAGTCTTTCACTTCGTTCCTCTCCCCTCTATCCTCTGCTATAACCTGCTCTATAGCTGCGCATTTGTAACAAACAAGATGGATCCAGTACAAACAGAATTTGTAAAAATACAGTTTCTATCTATGGAAACTCTCATCAGAAATGGGAATTTCGTAAATAGAAATGGAAAACCTGAAATATCACAATACAAATTGATGCTGTTACTGGTTTTCTTTATACATTTTATATGCGAGGGGCGGTGTAGCACTGCCGGCGGTACTGTAACCTCAGAACTCTGCCAAACATAAGTCTGAGGCGCCCTCTAGCGGCTACGAGTTTCGTCCATGTTTTATTCATTTCCTGTACTGTTTCTATAACTAGAAAGAATAAAGTATGTACAAGGTGAGTGGAGACGTAGCCTGCTTACACGATGTAATTAAAGACTGCCAAGAAAAGACCAAATACCCTACAAATTGCTGACAATTTACTATGAATAATTTATCTTTATTCCAAAAATAAATAAAAATAAACTTCAGAGTTACTCCTCGGTATCCGTTCAGTTTTAATGTCAATAAGCAAAACACCGACGCTGTGTAAATGGTCCAAACAGATCAAATAAATTCACTGAATAAGGATGAAGGGTTTAAGTCAACTGTGACAATTTTACGTGAGCTTTTTAAACACTGATTAGGTAGAGAGATACATATATTGTTAATGTTAGCCTCAGTAGTGATTTGCGGCACCAGGTAGCAGGGTAATTAAGAACATCGATTTAGCTGGGGAAAACTGTCATTTGATGCCGAGCAAGGGCTTGAACGAGGCACTCAGCCTGACTTTCTCCAGCTGCATAAAGTTACTTTGGGTGCAAATGTCAGCTAGAGCTAGTAAATGCTGTAGTAAATCTACGGGTAAGATCGCCTGTCCGCGAATTTCCATCAGTGATACACAGGTGAGCGAAAATCGTGCACGACGATGAATCGTGAACCAGAAGCAGATCCCAGTTCTGTTCGCGAAACCACTTCCTTCGGGTCACCCGGAAGATACCGCCGTGCGTCTTTGTTTCGGTCTGTCATCGCCACCACTTCCACCACCATCATCATCCCGAGGTTGCAGGTCTTCTTTATACAAAAGTAAGTGATCGTCAAAGTGACCGTGTGCCTGCATGGACCAGGAAGATCATCGTTCGCCTGGTCTCCTGCCGTGCAGCGTGTCTCTGCGATTGAAGCGATCTTGGGCGCTATGATTAGCCAATATTACGAGTGACTGTAGCCCTGGTTAGCTGGGTTTTTTTAACGCAGGTCTTTTATTTGTAACCTTGTGCATTTTAGAGATTTTAAAATGTTGACTTTTAAACCACCGATGCGTCACATTTACTTACAGCTACACTTACGTACTGTTACCTACAAAGCAGTAAAATGGCTTGTTCAGCGAAATTTGCATATAAATAGGATTTGCATGGAAATTGCATCGCCGTTTTGATTGCGATACAAACTACTTTTTTCGTTTTTTTTTTTCTTTTGTATTTTTTGTTTTGTTTCCGTTTCATTTTCCGTAAATGGGAAGTCTTTGTTAAACTGACGTGTCCTTCCCGAAAAGCAGGTTCGTACCTCAAAAATGGATCATCGGTATTTTTGGGCGTTCCTTGTCTCCAGATAATGTATTAAATGAATGATTTTGGGGTAGTTAAACCCCAGTGGTTAATTATTTCGCCGTGTGTATACGTCGCTAATATTAGATTCTCTGTGACTTTCCATTTTCAGACACATAAATGAGTTCGGTTCTGCTCTAGTTACCTTAGAAAACCTTCATATTAAGGTCATTTTTTTTTCCGTTTCAGGAATGAGGCTGTACTTACTGTTTGCGGTCACCCTGCTTTCTTTTGCCCCGGGGGCAGTTGAAGGTGCCGACAAGAGAAAATTGCAGATTGGGATTAAAAAGAGAGTGGAAAATTGTCCCATAAAATCCCGCAAGGGAGACGTACTGAACATGCACTACACTGTGAGTACGGTCTGGGTACGAGGCTCTGGGGGGATGGTGTTATGTGGGGATGAGGCTCTGGGTGTGTGTTTGAGTTCCGCTTGGTCTGTTTGGTGTATGATCCGGATGGATTTTTGTGGAATTTCGTAGGGAAAACTTGAGGATGGGACAGAATTTGACAGCAGCTTACCCAGAAATCAACCGTTCACTTTCACTCTGGGGACTGGACAGGTCATCAAAGGATGGGACCAAGGCCTTTTGGGGTGAGTAACCCCCCCCATTATGATGTCTGCATACAGCTTTAAGAGCCAGTATTAATGGGGTAATGTGAACGTGCTGTGATACGTATCAGTGAGGAATTCGGTCATGGTCTCGCTTTTCTTTAGGATGTGCGAAGGAGAGAAACGGAAGCTGGTCATTCCTTCAGAGCTGGGTGAGTTGCTCCTTGTGCCTCTTCAGTAGGGTTGCGGGGGGAGTTTTGGAAATATCCCAAGTTGGACACTTTTTTTCCCATGGGAATTAGCAGGAATATACGGTAATTAACTGGAAATTTCCCAGACTTTTGCAACCCTCCTCTTTACTAGATCTGGAAAGTGATTCTGCTGTGTCTCAGTGAGGGCAAGGAGGCTTAGAAGTAGTTTCTAACCCTCAAGCAGTTAGACTACTTAAAGCTTAATTGACACCTTGAATTTGTATTCCTCTTATTTATGCACCTCATACTGTGGTGTGGTTTTCATGTCTTCACTTTTACTGGTTGTTATGGTGGAATTCGCCACCTGTCAGTGCAGGTTGTAATCTGACTGTATACCTTGCATGTGACAAAATCTGTAATCCTTATTAAGGACTTCTTAAATAGAGGGTCAGTGTTGGTCATTTCCTCTTCCTTCATGCTGATAACGTTATGAGGTATTTCTCTACGCCTCCTCCCAGGCACTGAGCAGACCAGCACACATGTAGTTTCGTCTTGCAGTCCCACCCCTGCCCAAAAGGTGGTGCTGGTGATAATTCGGACAATCATTTACATCTTCACTCTCTCTGTGTTTCAGGCTATGGAGACAGGGGAGCACCGCCAAAAATTCCAGGTATCAATTCAGTAACCATTGTTACAAAACTTTCATTATTTGACGCTGTTTATAATGTTCTTAAGTATCCATCACTGATTTAGTTGACAATTTCATTTAATCTGTAGCCACATAATTTTTTTTTTTAACTGTCACATTATGAAACGAAGATAGCTATTTCTGAAAGGTACTGGAGTGGTGTTCTGTTTCTTTAGGGGGCGCTACACTCATTTTCGAAGTGGAATTATTAAGCATCGAAAGAAGATCTGACTTGTAAGGAGCCTGTTTACCATTTGAAGATGCCATACGCTCAGTACTTATCCCCAAAACATCCTCACTCATCTGGACCAGGGTTCTGTTACTGCTGGCGAAAGTGCAGTACTTTACCCCGTGAGAGGTTCATGGTCTCGATTTTAAATTCGCGATCACGTAAACATGAACAGAACTTGGTTTTTGATTGGTTTTTGAAGACTTTTGATTTAAAAGGCACATGGTTCCCAGAATGCCTGCAGGATTCTGGTTCTGTAGAAGGAAGGGTTGTCATGCAATTCTAAAATGCAAACATTTAATTTAAGACTTGTATTGATATTCACTGTACTCATTTGCCGAAGGATTTCACCAATGCATTTTTCCTATCAAAAGTCATTTCAAGTTCTTGGGCTCGGGGTTGAACTGAATTTAATAATAAAAAAATAATTAGAAATGCTTTGCGTACGTATTTATCCAGTGACCAGCATAAGCTGCCGCTAAACTTAACCCCCTGAGAAGACGCCCATCATTCAGTGGAAAGACTTTTCCAGCTCATGTGAAATAACCAAGGATAATTCTCAGAAAAATCCAACAGGCAGAAATTGACATTATTCTAAAAAAAAAACTTTAATAAAGTTGAATAAAAAGCGTTACAAAATTATCAAGACAGAAGGGTACCTATTGCTACACAACACTTCAACCTAAGCATTCAGCACTCTTACTAAACGGCATCATATAAGGTTTTCCCCACAAGAAGTCGTATAAAGGACATCTGATACATAACACAGCATAAGTGACTCATACTACAGTTAATGTGACCTTTATAATGGTCTAATAGCTACTGCAGGTGTGAGTGCTGGTCCTGAACACACGCGTTGTCTTTTGTTTTGTATCACATTAGCTGCTACACGGACATAACGAGGTTACTGGCTACTGTCTGAGAGGTCTTGGGATTAGAGTAAATTTGAGAAGCCTTCAAGCTGTGTTCCAATATAGTTTCAGCTCCCAAAAGATTACTGTTTCTTAGATAATCCCTAGCCAGTGATCAATTAAGTGTAAAATAAAAATAAAGAACTTTTTTCAAGCCAGAACTATGGTACGCAGTGAGGCCTCAGGACCAGGATTCAATAAAACCTGCACTACTGCCTGCACCCGAAACGTAAGAAACAGCTACACTCTCACCGACCAACAACGGCGACAAAAAAAAAAAAGTTTGTTCGTTCTTTAAAGACCAGTCACTCCTAGGTACTGTTTCAGTTCTTAGTTTCTCTGCCGATATCGTAGGAAGTAATATCACCCTAAGGCAACATCAGTTCGCAGAAGAAGGGGGGGGGGCGGGGGGATGGGTCATTGTGGTCACTATGGGTCAGGATGCTTAGTCAGTCAGACAGAATTAGGTCTCCATTTTTAAATGGTGAAGAAGGGCACTTTCCTACCACAAAAAGCACTAGACCAGTTCTGGATGTCACGTGGGACTGACCGGTACTGAAACAGGACAAATTACAGAACTCAAAACAAACGATTGATTGATGTGTTCTACAAAGTCCCCTGTTAAATGACCATGTGACCATGTTAATTGAACGTCAGAGGCCTAACGCATTTAGGCTTACAGTACTTACGTTAAAAGTTCCCGTACAAATAGCATGTTTTACGAACGTCATACGTAGACAGAACTGCCAAAATAACCCCACAGCTCCTAGCAGTGATTTTATAAACTCAAAATAATTTACGTGAAAGGAGTCTGTATTCCTGCTCAAACCTTTGGAAAAAAAGTGGTACTTGATTATAAACGAAATAGCGTAATTTCTCTTTTGCTCTTATAAAGAGTATTATTACATTACAACTGATTTACACACCTTTAGAAATACAACATATGAAATTACTAGATGGTCAGTCATTTTCTGTCTTCCTTGAGTACATTTGTAATGTATTCACTACAGCCGGTTTAAACATATTAATTTTAACGTAATTTAGACTGACAGTACCAATGATGGTCGCAGGGGACGAGCTGAAGGCACCCTGAATTGGACCGTGGTTGGTTCATTCCAGATGTTGGTCTGCTCAAATGTGTGTCAATGAAGCCCTTAAATTGCCCACAGCCGATTAATTTAGTGACAATATGGCAACATCTCTGCTTCCCTTGTTGTTTTTGGACTGTTACTGATCCCCCCATATAGTTAAGCAGGCTTCACAGTATAGTATAAGCACCAATAGATTCCAGTCATTCTAATAAATTGTACTATACATTACTACATATCAGTGTCCTCTGTGTACAGCACACTGATATACAAATAAATAGATATATGAGAGTTTCAATCCCAAAAAAAACGAAATTAAAAGAGACGAGTTACAGCAGCCCTGCAGTGGATCGTTGGGATTCCTCACTCCTTTGTTGCGTCTTGAGTCACACCAAGGGGATTCTGGGATATCCGGCATGGCCACAGCGCCGAACGTAGGTATGAGAGTGGGAGATCACTTCTTCTGGGGCGTGCTGAGCTTCTGCATACCTCGGATCTTGTCCAGGAGCTCCGTCACAAAGTCCTTCAACACACACACAAAAAAAAAAGGCCAAAATTTACAATAACAACAATGGATGCGGACAGACGGGAGGATACCAACACCTGGGATGTCAGCAGATTAAGATACAGGACGGCATGCCGGATGCGACAAAAAGAGCAGGTCAAAAACTCAATTCAAAACTCAGAGGAGATGGTTTACAAGAGGCCGTCAACTTACATCAGTAGGTTTGTAACAGTCGACCAGCAGACCCTGTAAATCGGCGAGAGAAGGACGACCATGAGATTACTGGTCAAACAGAACGAAGGCAGATCTGGACGAGTCACAACGTGAGCTTTGGTATGACAGTGATCTGTAGGGATGGGCGTTGCCATGGTACCTTGACTCTGCAAGCCCGGTCCGCGTCAGTTGGCATGTCCAGCAGTTCGTCCACGTCTATCTCTAACTCTGGAATCGCTTCCTCCTGAAATACACATGCAAGGATGGGAAAATTACTGTTTAATTAACGTCAACAAACAAGTCTGATGGATAAGCTGTTTAAACTGCTGTTTTTAGGGCGAAATCTCATTAATGGTGCCTAATATCAATCGCTTCAGCTCACATATCACTGATCACACAAAAAGTGTTGTAGAAATTCAAATGTCTCACATAGAAGCTGGAGTTGTGGGTTATTCCGCTCTTCGCAGGTAGGTGTCAGGCTTGCACTCATTTTGGTGACCTAGTTGTGTATGCTAGTTTGGTAATGGATATGCTTAGTCCTGATTGGGTGACAGCTGAATGCTTAGCCTTGACTGAATGAGTTTTTGGAGTACTGACTGGGGAAGGGCGGGGGGTATGATGTGTGGTTTTCGGTCTAACCAGCATCTTAATTAGAATATCTACATGTCAAATCTACTAATAGCTCGAATCCCTTTAAAACCTATTCCTTGTGCGCCAATGAACAAAAAATGTTTCTTTTAATTTGCTTTACTGGTGCTTCTGAAACAGAACCAGTCGTGCAATCAAGGAATGCGGAACGGTTAATTAATGAACGACTTAACAGACGGTAATGAACCGTCGGTCTTGCACGAAAACCAGAAAACACTGTCCCCAGAGTGAAGGGTAGCCTACTAATCTAAGGAATGGATAATTAACCTCAGAAAAACCGCGAAGGCGGCGGCACCGCGCTGCTACCCTGTCAGGGGCCAGCTGCATTCAGCCGTCTCCCGTTCACACCTCCTCCATCCATCTCCATCCCTCCTTTCCTCACCGGCGTCTCCCACACTCCTTAAATTAGTGCCAGGAGACTCTGCAGCGTCTGCAGGTTGTTCGGCTACCGCTAAATTAACGGCTGATTTAGGCACCGCGGTTACACGCCAGTTTACTTCCCGTGCGAGCAGCGAATCAATCAAAACAGAAAGGAAGCTGGACACGACAGAAGTGTGGTGCTAGATGGCTGGTTTGGAGCGCCGTCACCATCCGAGAAAACTACCCGCAAATTCTGGCTATACTAATCACACACCCCCACTTCCTCTAGGAACAACAGGAAGGACCAAACCCCCACCAGCAGAACCGCAGAGAGCGGTCATTCTCCTCCAGTCTTTTCTCCATGGAAGAAGCGTGCACAGCTAAGTGTTACTGCCGTAATGGCTCCCTGTTAAATCAAGGAAGAGCTAAATTGAGAACTGATGTAAATGAAAATGTCGCACTTTGAGGAAGGGGGAGGGGGCACCATTTTCTTTGTTTCCTCTTTTTCATTCAAGACTGTTTTTGTGCTGCATCCCCTCTCTCCCCCCCTCCCCACTTTTGCCACCCCCAGCACGAAGCTCTCCAAACCAGCTGTCACTGCACCTGCCCCTCCAACTGCCCCCCCCAGGTCGCTCACACGCGAGCTAGCTGCCAAAAGCACACAAAATCCTCCCAGTCTTCTTCACAAACACACACACACACAAACACACAGCGTGCGGCTTATTCAGTCACACCTCACATGGCAGATAATTCTCCCACACAGAAGTAAAACCAAACTCCTCTCTGCACACTCTCTCCCATCCGCACCTCCAACACAGGTCTGGATGGCACCGAAGCTGGTGGAGGAGGGAACTGCGATAGAGGAGCCGGCGCTCAGACAGCTGCTCCTAGACTAGAGTTTCCAATTCTTCCCAAGTGGAAAAAAGTCAGCAGCTGAGTTAAGATGTAGACAAGGGTGACCCTCACCATGGCAACACAGGCCACTCGGCTGCAGGAAATGCGTCAGCTAGCAGGAATGGGGGCGCAGATTAGAGGAAAAATTGAACTGTTCACTCTCTAGTTCAAGAATAAAAAAAAAAGATCAGCTTAATTACTAATCTGAACATATAATAAACATTCTCAATAGTGCCCTCCCTGGGTCGCCCGTCAGATTTCAGGAATTGGGCTGCGACTTCAGAACCAGCTTTCTGGTACCTCTCGTCAACAGAACGGGGCCAGATACCAAAGATCCCTCCGTGTGTTAAATCCTCAGTTAATCTTTAATGATCTCGGCCATGTCACTGACACCTGGTTGACAGAGAGCTTGGACTACACAAACACCTTACGGGTTCCGTTTCAAGTGACGTCCTCGTTTCATTAATTCCTATGTCAATGTCTCACCCAAAATGCAGACGCACGATCGGAACCTACAAACATGTCCTGGGTGCATTGATTCCATGCCCAGTCATCATCTTAGGGTCATACCAAAGTCTTAGTAGTCACACGGACAGGGTAAAGATAATCAGAGGACAGGCATTCCGTCAAAACGCAATTCAGGTGCTTCAGGAGGCCTGCACGACGCAACACAGGCCTTCACGCCGCAACACAGGCCTGCACGAGTCATTCTGGGTGCTGAGTAACCTGACAGCCATGATTCATGATGTTGGTGATGGCGGCGTGAGAGCAACACCGATATCATTCTTTATTAAACAAAAGAACAAGCAACACGATCATTATTCCCTCCAGGGAAGGAATGGCTGGCCAAGGACAGGCGATGCGGGACAGTAGCAATCTGGGCTATAGATAACAGAATAGAGCTGGAAGACAGGTATTCTTCTGAATATCTCAGAAATCGCTCTCAGCTGCTGTTAATGTCATCAACTGAAACTGGAACTTCAACTATTTTGTTGTCTTGTAGACCATTTTTAATCTATTTTGACTAATATTATAAAAAGTCCAACAATACAGACCGTACCGAGTGTGATCTACACAGCCTCGATGCCCTCTGAGGCTTTTAATGACCGAAACCACCCACAGATGAGCTGTCTGGCCCAAGGCAGGGGTGACAAAATTCCTCCATCCAGGCTCAGATACGGTTCACACATGCTCAGGCTTCAACTCATCAGACGGACAGTCATCTGGCTGGGACGCGCCTCTTCCTGTTAACAAGCTTGTGCCGGTGAGCGAGAGGAAGGCTGGGGTTTTTAAAAGATGAAAGGAAATAAATGTGAAAGGAATGCAGGTGAAGACCTGGGCAAGACCTTCAGGAGAAATGGCAGCTGGGGGGTGGGGGGAATCTTTTTGCCTCCAAAAAGAGGGAGTCACTGAGAAGGACAAGTGGGAGCTGGTCAGGAAGACAGACACAGAGACAGAAAGAGAAGATGAGAGAGAGAGAGAGAGAGAGAAACAGCAGCTTTAACAGGAATTGAGTCTGGGAGACTCACCCCGGCCACAAAATAGTGATGAGTCAAACTTCAGAACTTTAAATAACTTCCGTTCTGACCTCAAGCTCGACAGGAGCAGGGCAGGAAAGCCAGGAGAGATCAATCGGGCGTAGAAAGTGCAGCGTTACCATCTGAACAGGGAGTCGCAAAGGGCGGGGTTACATTACTAATATGGCACAACAATGAACAACATAAACTAATCTATTATAACAAACTGTAGAGTGGATTCTAGTTAAGTACACTGGACATTAGCTTATTTCTCATTCCATTGCAAATACACAAAGATCACGACAGAAGGGAATCATCCATGCAGGAGATGTGAGGGAAGCCCTGTGACTGGATGGTGCTGTATCCCTGAGCCCTGATACTGACCCAAGGGCATCATGGGAAATCTGTGCGCAACATTTACCTGGGGTATGTTTAGCCCCCGCAGTATGATTTTGCTGTCAATGCATCGGAAACGATTGGAGTCCGAGTGATAATTCACCCTATTGCACTGCTCAGCCAGGACAATCTCCTCACCTTCCAATATAGCAGCCCCTCCCTCATCCCAGCGGACCCAAACCGACCCGGGCGCAATCTGTCTTGAGCTTCTCTGCTCCCTCTGGGGGGGTGGGGGTCGTTAAATTAGTGGAGCGGATAGAACCCCAAGCCTAGCCCGAATCCAGGACATCCCCGTCTGTCACAGTCAGAGAGGGTAGCCATACATCTTGATGGGGGATCCTCTGCGTTACTACGGTTACATCTGCAGAGCAAAGCAAATCCCCCCTCCCCCTTTTATACAGTGGAATATTCCGCTGAGGTAATTCAAGGTCAGGTACCTAATCAAGGGTATAAAACAAAAGCCCTTGGGACGCGAACCAACAACCTCAACCCTGGAAATCCATGCCCTTATCCACCCTGTCAACTGTTACTCACCTGGGGCTTTAGCTCATGGTGAATTAAGTATGGAAATGTGATGGCACCACCTGAGAGCTTCTGATCTCATAAATCAAAGAGAAGAAAGACGTGATTAAAGATGATTTAGGATCACTTTTGCATTTTTTCGGTAACGCTCTTTTACGAAAGATTCTGTTACGCTGACTGTTCCGGAACACTCGTAACCTTCTCAAAATCTGATTAAATTTTGAATACCCTCCCCCATTGCTGGAAAGCAATCCAGGTCTTAAAGGGACAAGCTTTTCCTCAGGATGAAACTCTTTGTTCCTCTCAACCATTGGATTATATTATTATGGCTCATAATACATTAGCCTTGTGGGCCCAAGCAGTCGACGCGAAGGTTGTACCTAGAGTTCCATGCTGCAGTACGACCACGTTCCAGACATAGTCCACTTGCACAGATGACTCTATTAATCCTGAAATGCCAACTGGCAGGTAGATAAGGGGATAGGATTATGGGAGTTAATCCCGTGGCGTGTATCGTAATCCATTTATGAGCATATTTGTATTGGCGCTTTGCGGAAATCCACGAAGTGCCGTGGCCTTCCGGTGGCAGAAGAATGATCTCATGGGCAAACCGAGGCTAATACAGCGTTAAAGAATGAGAACGTCAAACCATCCAGGACAGGGGCATATATGGGGGGGGGGGGAGGTCACTGCTCCTAGATGAAAGCTGATTGACTCGCTTCCCTGTCACTCACTGATTCAAAACATATCATTGGCTGATAGTAAGGTTGGCCCCTCTGTATGAATTATAGTCCCTCTTATATTCCCCACCTTAAAAATCATAAAAATCCTAGAATCGCCCACAATTTGGGTAAAAGTCTGAGGCTATAGGCATCCAAAGGGAAGTAGCTCGACACACAAGATACAACAATTTTCTAAGGCACTTTGCTGCCTGACCAGGAGCAAACAGCCTTTTACGTTACAGTGTGAAAAAAGGACTCACAACTGGATAGGAAATTGGTAGAAAATGGAGCAGGTCTTGAGGGCACCATTGAGACTGCTGGTTTACACTGGTTTCCTGATACGTAGCATAGCCTCAGATCTCTAGGGTTAGTTCCCACCTGTGACTGGCTCCTCCAACAGTCCAAAAGAATTTGATTAGCCAAATGGGTGTCTCTAAATTCCCCACAGCATGCGTGCCCTGCAATGAATCAGCATCCCATACAGGGAATCCCCGGCCTAAAGCCCTGTCCTCCCACAGATTGGCTCCAGGCACTCGGTCACCCAGTATTTGTGATGGAGGATCGGTGGATGATAGATTTACTTCACTCCCATCTGAATCTTCAGTGTGAGACCTCACATAAATACCAGGTAAGTTTTTCCATTTCATATATCAGTTGTGTCCGGTGAGAACTGGTATTTTCCAGTAAAATAAACTCATATAAATTATTGAAAACATAAGTGAGCGTGTTGGGGCCAATGGATAATATTATCTGGGTCATGAATGCGAAGTGATATGCCTCAAATTCTGAAAATGAGTATATTTAGCAGTAGAAAAAGCTTCTGATCATACAGTAATGATACTCCTATGAGTTTCCAGTAACAGGAACAATATGCATTGATCCCTGACAGAATCTTGTGTTGTGTTTTTGTGATGGTAAACAAGTGGGAAAGCTTATTAGGATGTTTAGCATGTAAACATCCTAATATGACCCCCCCCCCACCCCACCCACGCATAATCTGTCTATTATATTCCATGACTGCTTATCTCATTAGGGTCACAGTGACCCAAGGCCTATTTCTAGAAGGAAGCCGGGATTGGTGGGGAGGGGAGGCCAATCCAGGACAAGAACTTTCACACACGCGTGTTAGGAGTGGTTTTTGAGCGCCTCCCACAGGAGGGGAACTAATGGCACGAAAACACATGCTAAGGACAATGTAGAGGCCCTTTGAGGGAAAACAGGTAAAATACTGAGGGTGGGGGGCCCATACATCTTTCCTCGCTGTCCCTCCCTCCATCTGCCTCTCCTCCAATACATGCCATCGCACACCACAGCAAGATGGGTTATAGCATTTAAGCCCTAAGAAAATTACACCTATCACTGCCAAACTCCCATCTCAGTTCAAATCTCCAGCAATTCAGGGTCGGTGATCTCAACAATAAAAACTCCATCTTGTACAGTGGCCTGCTTTTCAAATGACTTTTTTTGTTTATGTATATGAAATGTCTTGCCCGAGAGTGACGTCTCCTTCCGATCGCCATCGTTAATGATCTCAACAAAAAAAAAAAGATGAAATGCGGCGGATTGGCTTGATGATCTAGTGCGATGATGCTGTTGTGCACAGTTGACTGCGGACCGCTGAGAAAGCGCCGCTCGTTGAGAGCGTGGCCTCCGCGAGGACATCGGCCCGGGCGCACCGTTGGTGCCTTACGTCACAAAGAGATACCGGTGTCAATGACGTCATCTCACCGGTATATTTTCCGGTAAAGCTAATGACACCAAAAGCCCATTGGGAACTGCTCTGCTGTACATTTATACTGGGTCAAACCTGGAAATTGATTTGTATTGAAATGGAAAAGTTAGCGATAGCGATTCTGCACTGTAGCGTAACATACACCTGCAGTCAAAGAGATGGGGCACCGTGAAGGAGGGGGGACCTGCCCACATGTTCTTTTGTCAGTAGCAAGCCGGCCCTGCCATCTCCCATTTTCGGTTTTTGTTTAAGTAGGTGTACCTATGGAAGGTGTAACGATAACACCCAGTATCTGCAATTATATCTGACCGCGAGTACTAACCGCTACATTAATAACTCCATGGCATTTAGCTCTACCTGTACACACCTTTTTAACTGCTGAGTCATTTGTAATTTTCAGCACAGACTAGCAAATACACCGTTACCATCTTTAGTTATTCCCAAATCAGCTTAGACAAAATAAGGTGGCAAAAATTAAGCAGGCGATTATTATGATGTGACATAGAATTTCAGCGAATTGTGATCGTTGCGGGGGGGGAAAGTAGTGAAATAGTAGCTTAACGCAAACCTCTAGCACCATACAGGGGTATATGGATCGGCATGTAACTGATCGGACATGAAATCGTACCTCGCAGTCGTAGAGATCAGTGAGCTGGTCGATAATCCACTCTTCCAGGTTCAGTCTCTTTCTCAGCTCTTTCCGGTCGTATTTCACCGTCACTCTTCCCTGCTTCCGAACCGGCGCGTCTGTCTCTTCTGTGCCGGGAGGCGTTTGGAAATATACCCGAGGTTGAGGGCTCGCTTCTTGGCTCGTTACCGCCGCCATAGTCCGCTAAAAGCTTCAAATCGTGCGGGTGTAAAATTTCGGCAGTCCCTCGTTTTATTGTTATGGCTTTTCAAAATGTGACAATGTAACACGCTATTGTTCCCGTCACGCAAACTCACTATTAGCCTATTATTAACGCTAGAAAATCGGGCTACGGCAACTGGGTATTAAAGCTACACGGCTCACTATACATTTGTTGTAGGCTGTGTAAAAGATTGTTTTTAATCCCTAGATCAAATGCAAAAAAGAAGAAATCTTGATCTGCCCTTTGCAATTTATCGGTGCTGTAGGTCCTGGACAAATTAATGACTTGGTTAAAACAATTCCAGCTTGATGCCTTTCTTCGTTGTGTTAGCCAAACAGTCCTAATTCGGCGTGCCAGCTTCCTTGGGGGTTTAGCAAAATGTTCCCTTTAAATGGGTTTAAATGAGTACCGAAGATGCCGGGATTCCGAACTCCACCGGTGTTAGTATAAAACAGTAGCTCACGTTATGTTATACCGTTAACAAATTTTTGCACAATCTCTCCATTGTCCCGTCAGATTTTGTCCTTCCCCTTCCTTCCCCTCTCTTCCTCTTGTCTCTCTAGCCAAATGTCAGCATTTGACTCCCCCCTTTTCCCCAGCACTCTGTGAATCCAGCTCTCTCCGTATCTAATGCCACATGTAAAGTATGGTGTGTGCGTGTCTGCGCGCGAGTGTGCGTGTTTTAGACACGGAACCAAATACTGACAGAAGCTCTGTGCCACAGATGCAAATAAATTGTATGTCACCCATGACAGGCACATTATAGGCAAATATTTTGTAGCGGTTTCAACTTTCCGCAAATACTTTTACGGTTTACTGCGCTTACTGTGAGTTAATAATGCATATTACTTAGAACAAACTGCAAAAGTATCCGAACCCATAAGAAAGATATTTTAGTCCCACATGTTTCCAGACCAGAAGCTTGCGACCTTAAATCTGAATCTGCATGCCGACTGATATAAATAAATATCACTTACAATGTGCAATGTCTGTTTCGTTATTACTGTATGTATTCACTTTGAAACTCTGCCAAACAGTCTTGGAATGGTGCTTCCCTTTGGGAAATGTAGGTACGCAATATATAAAAGCTTCAGTGAGGTGTTATGAGGTATCGCTAACATTATGGGAGGGTCATTTTTGGACAATGACAGGGTAATAGCTGAGAGGTCGAAAAGAATAGGATTTATTACAGGAGCCAGAGAAATGAACACTGAAAACCGCCAGCATATCTAACTGGTTCTATGTGGTTGCCTCTTAGCTCATTGACAAACTCCAATATGTATTCACTCACTCACCAAAGACTCATAAATCAGAGCAGGGTTTCCCACCATGATAAGGGTCACTGCAGCTATGAGTTTCCTGAGCATCAGCTCACGATACTGCAGTATATGTCGACTTCGAAGTGGAGAGCTTGAAATTGCAGACCGACAGATACTGCAGTCGAAACTGCTTATCAAATAGCACAGCAAAACGTGCTTCAGTGTATCTCAAAGTAAATAAAACCCCTAAATCTCCCTAGTTTACCTATTATTTTTCTGTCAAATTATACACACTGTTTTAAAGTTGTCAGTGTCACAGTATGGCAAATATTTCTGTTGTTACACCGTATAAATAAATATGGTGTAAAGTGTCATTCAGGTGTTCCAAAGTAGGTATGGTGCTGCTTCGTTACATGACTCCAACTGGTGAAGTTCCCGTTTGTTTGTTTATTCTATTTACTGGGACAATGGTGGCCTAATGGTAGGGGAGCTCACTGATGCTTGAAAGGTTGTTAGTTCAAATCCCCAACCAGCAAGGTACTGCTCCCTGGGTGCTGAATTAGCTGTCCACCGCTATGTCACATATGAGTTAAATGCAGACGGCACATTTCGTTGTGGTACGTCAGCAATGAATTGCTTTTACTTTATCTATGCAATGCCATCATCCAACTGGTATTGGGATTCTGGGTGAAGAAATCCACATGCAGACCCACACATAGGAGATAAGAACAGCGATGTATTTCAGGAGCTGTCTGGCTGGATGAGTGACTAACACTGTAAGCGGTATGTGTGTGTACCCTGCAATGGACTGACACCGCCTCTAGGCGGTCTCCTGTTTCGTGCACTGTACTACCTGGAATCTCTGCGACTCTATTGATAAATGGTTACGGATGATGGATGTACGGATGCAAGTCACGTGGGGCAGCTTTGATAAAGGTCTTGGCTGAACAACTCAATAATATTCTGTGTAACGGTTAATCAGACACATCGCGTTAGGAGAATTCTGAAAATGTGAGGCAGAGGTGCAGCTTCACGGGAGTTAAATATTCCTATTGCGATGTCAGCGTGGCTTTTGGGGTCCCGCGTAGGTGTTTGCTGTGTCTCTATGAATGGGACGTGCGCCGGCCTTATGGGGCTTCCTGCTGAACACTTCTCATGTTATCGACATTTTCATTTCCTCTGTCAAGGTCGGGACAAGGGCGCCCGTCACACAAACAAACAGAGATAAAACCCGTGCGAGGCCGCATCGATACCGTTAGCGCGTCCGTGTGAAGAAAACACTTCCTTTCGGCTCGGATCGCTTTTCCAGATCCGCTAAAGCATCCAGACGCTGAAATACTCCGCCTGGTTCGGCTCCTCCGCTGGGCAAAGCCGAGCATAGGCAAATATTAAGACTTGCTAGGCAACCATCTCCCTCCAAACGAGGACATCGCCTCCCGAGGGAGGAGAAGAGGAAACAGAACAGTAGCGCATAGGTGCAAAATAATGAGAAAATTGCTGATAACAACTTACAGTAAACTTATCTTACATTAAATACTCAAAATATTAGATCGCGTCAAAAACGTTACATTACGAGACAATTGAAAAAAAAAATTGTCTAGTAGGCCTGTGCTTGTGAAAAAAATAAAGAATAAGAAAAGTAGACTGTTCTTTGCACCACGTAAATATACCCATCTAGCTTCCATAAATGTGTACTAGCACATAGTCCCACTAAGCCAGGTCCGGGAAACCCAGGGCGCAGAGCTAGGGCATACAGTTATCAAATTATTAACAAATGTATAACATATTTAAAAATCGAGACTTAATATCATAAATGTTAGAAATTCTCCAATTTCCAAGTATAAATGATGCAAATCTTAGATCCTCGTACTGGCAGTATCATTGTGACTATCCTGCCAGTAGAGGGCAGACTGCGCCTGTTCAATTTCAGAGGCATCCACACAGGCTGCTGCAGGCAGTTAAAATACCGATCAAGGTTTTATGTGCCTCCTGAGCTGACGAATCAAGAAAGTGAAGCGTAGGGATTACCTTTTATGGTAATACTGCGTATTATAATAATATAAAAAATATTGCCAGTAATTTAGCATAAATTGAATTATAGGCCTTAATTATTATTTAAATACGTATTTGCAATTTTTAATGTGTGCAAAATATGAATGCAAATGATGATAGATAGATAGATAGATAGATAGATAGATAGATAGATAGACTTACAGATCTGACTGGGTATACTGTATTTCACTGCAGTGATTCAGGATAAATGCCATTATTAAAGGTACAACTGCCGGTCCCCACGCTGGGACCCAAACCAGCAACAGAACTTAAGAGCCCACACCCTAGGCTCTTCAGTACCACATTATCGATAAATTCATGCTGTTGTTTAAGGTATCGCTCGAGACGGCAGAAAGACTGCATAGCAACTATACCAAATGGGACAGTAGGCCTTGGGGCTCAAAGGATAGTGTGCTGGGCTTAGATTAAGTCCATCTACAATTAAATCACTTTTCTAGGTTCAAGCTATGAATCATGAGCATGTTTGATTTGAACCTTCTTCTGGCTGGTGGCTCTGTGATGCGATGGGTAGCAGTTTGGGCTTTTAAACTTTGAGTGGGTGAGGTCATTCAAAGGTTGTGAGTTTGAGTCCCTCCAGAGCTGTGTGCTTCTGTTTTTGGCATCGCCCAATTTTGCTCTGCATCAGACACAGAAGTAAACTAATCTAGGTATGACATGCATGTTTAAACATCTTTCTGAGAGGCAGATTGGTTTGCCCTTTGCTATGAAATCTGCCATTATGTTTGATCAGTATCACATGCTGCAGCAGGGGAATCACCTTTCAGGGTTAATGCTACGAATCATGGGTATGCTTGATTTGAATCCAGCCGGCTCCTCCGTCTCTTTAGAACATTGAATAGCGTATGGGACTTCAAGACTTTGACTGTGTGAGGTCGTTCAAAGGTTGTGGGATCAAATCCCATCGGAGTTATGCGATTTTGTCATGAACATTGTTCAGTTCTGCAATACCTCAGATGCAGAAATAAGGCAACACAGGTGTGTCTCTATCAAGGAATCCTTCTGAGAGGCAGATCAGTCGGCCCTTGGTTGTGGAGGCTGGTGTTCTGCCAGAACTCTGCTCTGCGTCTGATATCTGATGCAGAAGTAAAAGGTCCAGGTGTGACATTTACGTCTTAGATGGGTTGGCCATTGGTTGTGAAAGCTGAACTTCTGGTCTATCTAAGAAACAGTGCATTTGCTGTGAAATCGCCTTTCTACATACCCACCTATCCTCACATAATGAGACCACCCCATGCGATGCACCCCCCCAGTGGCCAAAATACATAATACACCCCAAAGTTATTAATGGCTCCCACAAGGTTAATGTTGTTAATCACATGCATGTGTGATCAGATTCATGCGGCCACTGCGGCCACTGCTGGTGTGTTGGCCTTCCAGACTTTAACAATGCGAGGTTGTCCGAAGGTCTTGTCGGCATTATTCTGCGCTGCCTCAGATACCAGACGCAGAAGTGAACTAACCCAGGTGTGACATTTCTGTCAAAGAATCCTTCTCAGAGGCAGATTGGTTGTCCCTTGGTTGTGAAAGCTGGTGTTCTGTTATAAAATAGAATGGAATTTTTCACCTACCCTATGTTGCTGTCCATGACACACAGACGAGAGTAAGCGTGGCAACAAAGGGGAGCCGCCCATAGCAGCACCCACAGACCTGGGGGTTAAAGGCTTTGCTTGATGGACTACAGACATAACTGTTCTGCTGAAACTGGGTTCAAACCAGTAATTTTGAATCACAGGCACAACCCACTGAGCCACACACTACCCCCATCACTTTATCAACCTAACTGCATTTGCTGTAAAATCACCTAAGTTAATGCTATGAATCATGTTGCTTTGACTGAATGAGGTCATTCAAAGGTTGTGGGTTCGAGTCCCACCAGAGTCATTATGCTCTGCTTCCGATGCCAATGTAACACAGGGTATGGGCATGATTAATTTGAATGCAGCCAACTCCACTGGCTCTGTGGCACAATGGAAAGGGCTTTGGACTTCTAGACTTTGACTGGATGAGGTCATTCAAAGGTTGTGGGTTCGAGTCCCACCAGAGTCATTATGCTCTGCTTCAGATGCCAAAGTAACACAGGTGTGATGTTCCATCAAAGCTGAAACCCTCTATGAGGCATATTGGTTCATGCTTCCTTGTGTAAGCTGTCTGTCATTTTGGACCCACGTATGGTTCAGTCAGTTAGGATTCTGTGTTGGGATGGTTGTCGGCCCAAATCCCAGAGTCAGTAGTGTGACTTTATCATTGAGCCTTTGAGTAAGTAGCCAAACTAGTCCAGCAACTGGTTAATTCTGCTTTTTCAAAAGCATACCTTGCTTTGGATATGTGTGCTTGTGGGAAATGCATGGAACATTTTTCCACCCAAAATGGCATATTATTACTGCAGCGTGGGCGACCTGACACTGCTGGTGCATTAGTACTCATACTGGACTGATGCACTAGTACTCATGTTGTGCTGATACATTTAGTTTTAAAAACACAAAAATATCACAAATTATTAGCATTCCCTGCCATTTATACAGAATAATACTACATAAAATGTGGCCTTCAAATCCCAAACAGGACAGCCAAGGAAACTAGCTTTGCCACATAGCATAGCCATCATTTAACCGCAGTGACTAGATGGATGGGTAATCGTTTGATAATGCCTGTGCCAATGACAAAAAAAATGAAATTTCTTAAATTTAGATGAACTGATGTTGCAATTTTCAAATTAAACATGCTGCTTAAGGGTACGGCAAGACTTCGTCTGAGACTCTCACATTATTGTTGCCAAGCAGCTAAGTTACCTGAACACACCCCCCCCCCCCGCACGCTGAAGGTGTCACCTCACCCGTTAAGCCACAGTGCCACCATAAATGTTCATATATAACCCTACATGCCCATGCAATGCACCTAGCAATCTTATTCCCGAAGCGTTGAGGAATTCCATTATACCGTCCTGTTTTAATCTATATTGTGGTAAACTGAGGCAGACTTTGTGTTTTCGGGGCTGTGTTTCCTCTAGTAAATAAATTATAGGTGCTGGTCTCAGTAGTTTCAGGTGTAAAATATTAATTAAGATAAGAGATGCCCAGCTCTGCTGTTTCTTGGGAAATAATTCAGCTGCTGGAAGTAAATACTTATTTTTTAAAAAATCGACTGCAGTTCAAAACATATTTTAAAGTAAAATTTTGTTTGCAAACACATTGTTCACACCTTCAAATACTTTGGCTTACGGTAAATGACCTACCCACACCAAATGCATTATTAATATGTAAATATTATTCTCAGTGGTTTATTAGGCATTTTTGTATGTAAGCCTCAGAAATGTTCACATGAACCGGTTACTCCTGCATAAATCCATCCTCCCATCCATCCATCCTTAACCATTTTTTCGTAATCACAGTGAGCTTGGAGCTTATCCCAGAGGAATTAATGGGACACCTTGGTTGAGATGCCAGTATTCTAATAAACATGTGTTATATACATTATAGTCACATACAGGCCACATAGACAAATAAATAACATGGCAGAGTGTATATTTACGCACACATTTGACATAAAGGTAAAAGAGGTGGGAAGAATGAAAGGGAAGATGTGCTTCACCTGAATCCTGCCAGTGAAGTACAAAGACGTATAAACCTGCATGATTGTTAAGTGATGCTAACATGAGGAACGTACAGCTATATAAAATGTCTGTTTCCTGCAAATGCACTGATGTAACGTCTGGGCCTGAACCTTTCTGCTTCTGAATCCCGGCACTGCGACTCTCCAGCCAAAGGTGATTTTCTCAGTCTGCGGCCTGAATGAATAAAACATCACTCTCTCTGGTCTTGGCCCCGGGCTTCACTTGAGGAAAGGCCAGCTGGAGGCTCAAGCGTAGGAGGGGCCCGTCCGGGTGAATACAATTTCTTGTCAGCAGGGGGCGCCAGAGAGCAGGAGGCTGGATTTCAAGCGCGGCATTACGGGCAGTTTCACGATTGCCTCATCTCTGCCATTCCCAATCACGGCGGCCCCGTGAGGGGAAGTTTCTAGAGTAGCACCCCGTTACCATCTGTCCCTTCGACAACATCAATGTATTTCAGTAACACGCACTACAACTTGGCTCCGCCTCCCAGGAGCCTGTGGCAGCATGAGCGATGACTGGGTTTGGCGTCACTGATAGATGTATTAAGTACTGCGCGGCGATGTAGGAGCTTGATTGCATTACAAATTGATCCCGAGGGTCATCGACGACCTCCGCGGACAGGCATAGCATTAGCATTATCGACAGAGCACCATCCGCCTCTTATAATCACTTGGAGAGCGGACCCCTCTGCGTAGATGCGGCTGCTATCGGCGCTGCACTTTGACCTGCTGTACTGGCGCGTGGCAGCAGGAGGCGGTTGTGTAACTATGGCGCAGCACATGATGCTATCAGTCTGAGCATCCTTCACGGTAACATAATGGCCATAATTATGGGCGACTAAAAAAAGATTGAAACACAACTCGCTTGTTTGGGAGTTTTTCCAAGCCTCGGTGGTTTAATAAAGCAATTAATCTGAGGCAGGGCTGAACGTGGCTGTGAACCCCCCCCCCCTCACTCCCTCCCTCTGTAGCTCTTTGAGGCTATTGAGGACCTCTTGCTTGTACACAGCACTAAATGAATTTCTATCCTGCTGTTTGTTGGGCCGGTGTCAAAATAAGAACTTTCAGAAGCGTTAAAAGAAATGAACGGTCACTTTGGGGCACACAAGCTTCAGTGAAGCGATACCAGCAATGAACGTCAACTGTAATCCATGAAGCTCTTTTGATCTGCGGCCAGAAGATAGGATTGCGCATTAGCAGCACGGTGGGGAAAAGGGTATGACTTTAAGGGACCCAGCCACTAGGGGGAGCCCATGAGGGTGTGAGAATGGATAACAGTAGTTGTGTTTTGGAGAAGCGGAGACCATTCAATAGAATTTTTCGGGGCCCTGCTGTGTCTTTGTATCGCCCAATGTATTAGCCTGGATCTATCAAACACAAACGTACCCAGAACAATACATGCATCCTAAAATCCGAAGGCATGCGGTTACATGAAATCGTATTTTCAAGTGGCTCATACTGTATGTTTGCCACTTCGATGGGTGGATTTTTTCACTGGAAAAGCCGCATGATAATCAGATGGAAGACTTTCCGTGATCTGACACGCATTTATGAGGCATTCCTGTTATGTTGGGATTATGGAATAAAGTATAAAAACAGTCGACTGTTTGCCTTTAATCTTACCTCTTTAATTATCAGTTTAGTTTTTATTCCCCTTTGCATAGCTGGATAACATTAGTTTTAAAGCAGACGGCAAATCGATAAGTAGAGAATTTAATATATTAATGTGGATTCTACCTAGACCTGCTGTTTGGGACAAACCGTGAACGTGCCGATGGTAAAGCAGTGGGGTACCGATAATGGTCATGTGACCATGTCGGTGGCGCTGATTACGTGACTTCAAGGAATTATAAAGACTAATAAATAAACGAGCGGGGAGGCTGTATATTTCATGCACCATTGGAACACAGTTGGGCTGTGAGAGAGGCTAATGAAGAAGGTGAATCTGTGAGTAACTTTCGGACTTAACAATAAAAATTAAATTTACGTTCATGCCCAATTATTGTGCTTTGACTAAATCCGCAATTCGGTTCACCTCAACGTATATGACACACCTTCCTTGGCGAGTGTATGTATATTCAGCCACAATCTTATATATAGGGACTAAAATTAGGAAGAAAACGACCGTAATTTTCCGGACGAGCATTCAGGATCATTAGATGCAGATGTACGGTACTTATTACATTTCCGTTCTTGTAATGGTGTCATTGGATGTGCCCCTTGAAAATGTCAGCGTTGATTAAAAATCCGTCCGGAGTGGGAACGCGTGCAATTATTTCCTTTCTGGGTGGAAAGGCCATTAAGCCAGTCGACATTTGCTGGTCAAGCTGGTGTGAACTCACATTGTACTCATCTTTGTAACTTTTGTCACGGGGTTTTGCCCTTGTAAATATACCTTTTAAGGACTCTGAGGTACAAGCCGCATTAATGTACCATCAGTGGTGCAGAAATGTTCCTCAGAGTCCATTTCTGTACCTTAAAAGGTAGAATTACCTACAGCTAAGGGTACAATTGGCAGACCCTTGAGGGTACAGTCCCAGTGACAAGCAAAGGTGCACATTTTTAGCTGAGAATGTAAAAATTAAAAATATCTACAGATTCTCAAGCAGTTTACTGTATGTTTATACTGCACAGACATAAACATAAATTTCCTATAAAAAGATTACATCCTAATCCTGAGATTAATCTCCCTCCCCCCAGGATCCTCCTGACTTTAGGGATTATGTAGTAAACATCATCATCCTACAGTTGTGATTCCTAAAGGGTTACTGTGATAAGTTACCGCTGTCATCACTCGGAGATTCATTTAACACCAGAACCAAAATGTAAGTTTCAGAAAGAATTAAACTGGGCCTAAATTAAAAACTGTCTATTTATAATGAAATCTAAGCTCGTACATGTGCACCTCTCATCTGAGAAGAGAACAATAGCTTCTGATTGTGCATAATTACCAAACTGTCATTCTGGTCATTCATCACAGGGATACAAGACCTTATATGGATTATATTAAATTATTTTTTTCTGTCTTCACCTTACTGTAAATGCTTAGGAAGTGTGTTTTGTGCAATACTGTGTCCCACGCAGGAAGCCTCAAATGCGAATAACCAGTCATGAAATTCTGTATGAGAAATAAACAAGGAAGCTGAAACAATGCCGGCAGTTACAATTGCTGTTAAATTAGCGTCGCTTTCAATCGAATCTTTCACTTTGAAACGAATAATTGTTGACCATACTTGTTTGGACCGGGTGCTTCCTCTTACATCTTTATGCCAAGTGATGTACAATGACAATGACACAGCTGATTGGTCGACTGGCAGTGGGGCGGGTCGTAGTGAAGTATTAAACATGTCAGCCGTAATGAAATGACGGAAATCTCTAGCGTGGTTGGCTAGGGATGAAGCTGACACGAGTCTCAGACGCAACGGGCACCATCAGTGCTTTTCCACTGGCACCAAGAACCAAGCCGTAGCGAGTAAAGCCTGTTTTCCATTGTAAATTATGCCAGTTGTGCCCGAGCCGTGCTCAAGCTGTACCCATGCTGACGTGGCCCTGAATACTAGCAGGGTTTGAATGCATGATTAACCCGGGCTGGTTGCATCATTGCCATCTGATTGGTTGAAATGCACGGAGATATCTGTGTGGATATGTATGGATTATGTGAAGGAAACAAAAGCATATTCTATATATTGTTCATTATTAGTAGTGTTGCACATCGCGAAATATTGATGCATTACCGATGCTTTTCCAACCTACTTAAAAAAAGTAGACCAGCTGTAGAATGGATAAACGGAATAGATTTGTAATGCAAGGTTACGCTAGCAAATGCTAATTCCTCCAGCATTTGATGCTAGCTTAACACTGTGATTCGCGCAGACCTGCTAGTGGAAATTAGCATTCGGCTAACCGCGGTGTACACCATAGCTGTGTCCAGATTCCATCCTTTGTACGACGAGGTCTAGGAAGGCATAGCCTTTGTAGGCTGTGTTCTTTGAAGTTCAGACAGAAAGTGTTGTCAGATAGGATGGTCTGGCCTTCATCAACTGTTCCCGCCCTTATCCTTTGCTCACGAAGCACCACTCGTATGGCCTGGCTAGGACACGCCCACTTTCCTTCTGTGCAATGAACCTTCGGGTATGTTAGGCTGCGAAGGATCCAGTAAATGGGTCCTTCGTAATTCAGTAAAAGATAACATATTTCTAGACTGCATTTGTAGGAGCCTTCGAAATGGGACTTATCACTTCGCTGTGCCTTAGGAGGGCGAAGTCCCTGAGATCAGACACAGCCCGTGTGGGCAATAATTAAGCATCACTTTGACATGTAGGTAGAGTCTCTTCGCGGTACGGCTTGGGTACGGCTCAGGTCCTGTATGCCGGTGGAAAAGCACCACATGGTTGATGCCTTGGTCTCAAAGCCATTTCCCATCATGCAATAGCAGTAGGTTTCCAGCACCATTGAGACAAGAACAAGCTGAAGCTTTATGTCCTCCAAAACTGTGTAGGTTTTTGAGCAAAGTTATCTTCAGACTGATAACTGCAATATTCCATAATCGCTAGCCCAGTACAGGATCACTGTTAGCCTGGAGGCAATACTTATTAAGGCCCTTGATTAAGGTTGCAGAGAGTTCCCTACTGGTCATCAGTAGGAAATTACATTATTACAGATGTTACCGTGACCCGATTCGTAAACTGGCCCCGTCAAGCTGCTTTATCAGAGCCTCCTGGTGGGTGTCAGTGGCAGGACACGACCCCCAAGGGAAGGGAGGAGGTAGGGGCCAATCCCACCTTAGGAGGTGAGAGCGGACTGGTTTCCAAATGGGAACGCAGCGTACTGGGAACAGTTACATCTCCTCCGCCTTCTCCTATATGCAGAACGAACAAACCTGAACTGAATTTATGAAGATTGAATTTAATTTTTATTTTTACCAAAGAGCCTTGAGGCAGAGAAGAGCTGAATCGATTCAGAAGGAGACTCAGTGCTGCCTGAATATGGACATGATTGGCTTTTGAGACAGTTGAGGCAATTGTTGAGTATATTATATGAGGATTAAATATTGCTATGCCTAAGGTACAGCCAGTACCTACTGAAACACATGGGGCACCCTAGGCAAGCCTCACTGCTGGCACCCCCTGTTGGAGACAAAGTGAAATTACCTTGCCAAGTTGGCACCCTACCAGAAGATGGCGCCCTTGGCAACCACCTATATTACCTAATGGGTACAGCAGAGAACCTGCAGCAGGAGATGGATGAGAAGGATCGTCTGGAGGACGAGGACCTCGGGGATGCAGAGGGGCGGAGTCTCCACTGTGACCCGGAACAGTGGTGGACGGCTCGGGTTTGCTCAAGGGTGTCACACGCGGTCATACAGGGTGACACGCTGCGTCATGACCTGTTGGCGTTCCCATGACATGGGGACCCAGTGTACATGAATGCAAAAACTAGGGATCCTTTTCTGGGGGGGGGGGGGGAACAAATAGAGAAGTATGGCCATTTAATGAATCATACTGACTCCAGCCTAGGGGAGGTGGGTCGGCTTAAGACGTGCTAATCATGTGACACCCCACAGAGATGAAACCCCAGCTCTTTCCAGGGGGACACGCACCACCCTGAGTAGAGCTCTCGGGGTGACCCTGACACCCACCCGCAGGTTTTCAGATGGGGAGTCACAGGTAGCGACACCACACACCTCTTTCTCATTGAAGATCTGCTCCTCACGGTCACCTGCAGGGCTTTGTCCATCCCACCCCACTGGATTCCCGGCAACTCCCCCGCTACGCGCTGTTAGCGATCGTGTAAGCTGCCCCATGCTGTCATGGGCACACTGCATGCTCGTGGGAGTTTTACTTACACAAAAATTGTTCTGAGGGCAGAAAGAAAAATGATGGGTTCAGAGAGATAGCCAATCAGATCCAACCAAGATCAGAACCAAGACATCTGATTAGTTACTGCCGCCTCCTCTAGTTGCTTAGACCCACCTCCTCTACAATCTGATTGGTTATCTCTCTGAACCAATATATACATTTTTGTGTAAGTAAAACTCCCATGGGCGCACTGCACCCACTCACAGACGCACTGATTCCTCTCCTTTGGTCTCTTCTTTTTCCTCCCTGTTACCCCCCCCCCCCCCATCCCGCCAGTGCAGGGTTCTGCAGCCGGCGGATGAATGAGACCGAGCTGAAACCATTTGGTAAACAGATCCTCGACGCGACGAATCTTCAGACGTATGCTGCGATTCCGATTCCGCTCGCGGCCGCATTGCCTGCCACGCCTGTGGAAACCCGGTACTCGGGTAAATCGGCGAATCCCTCTGAGTTAAAGAGGCCTGAACTAAATCCCCCCTCCCCAGCTCTCTTTTCACATCTATTTAACCTTTAAAATGAAACCGATATCATTCATCAGTACATTCATGTTAGCGCTAATCAAGACAGCCATTTCATAATGCTAATCTGCTCGTGTGATTAATTTAGCTCACCCTCAAGGTGCTCTTGCAATGGAAACCTTCACGGCCATAGAGCCTCAAAACCCCGCCCCCATCTTGCTACCTCCACTACAAACCCTATAGGACAAAAATGTCCTGATTTAATGTTCGGCAACAACCAGGGAGATGTAACACAGCGTATGATTGTTACACATAAATATATATGTTACGAAAAGTAATAATATAGTTAGAAGGCTACAGCGTGCTGTATGTTTTAATACGGTGAATAAATTATAGATACCAAGCAGGCAGATAATTAGCATCTATAGTATTTCCAAACTGGCTCATCTCCCAATATTTCTGCATAGACTCAGCATCACGCCAGATTCTGAATGAGAGCATGGAAAAGCGTGGGAGGGTACTGACATGTGCCGACGAGCACACACACACACACACACACACACAAATCCTGAAAGAAACGGAGTGCAAACACTGTTGCTGATTGCTGATTTTTTTTTTTTTTGTAAGGGGTGGTGATAATTTTTCATGTTATGAATTTAAACACCCGCATCCTTCAATTTAAAGCTTTATCTAAATACCGAATGCAGGTAATAATTAAGTGGACACATTTCCTTTTCAAAGGAGTTACAGCCGTAGCCCAGTTGAATATAGCCGAATCCCCACACGTATAACCTGCAGGTTTAGCAGTTTACAAACTGATGAGTGCTAATTATAGTGACATGACAGGCAGGCGAAGAACAGCGGAATAATCAGCCGTGAGACATCTGCGGGGCGTGACGGACGGGTGCCGCTGAATTGGACTCATACTGTTTGCATTTGATGTTTCTGTTCGAGCTGCAGTGGTATCCCGTTCTCAAAAAAGATTGTAGATTCGTGTCCCAGAACTGCGTTTCCTTGCTGTTGTACTCTTCGGTCCTGGATCATTGCTGCATTGGCAACTACTATTGTTACCGGAGAATGTAAGTTTACTCTGGTGATCGTTATTCGGGTTCAGTGTGTTAGGGTGCTGTGCTTGTGATTGGAAGGTCATAGCTTCTAATCCCAGGGTCAGCAGAGTGATTTCACTGTTGGACCGTTGGATAAGGTTCTTAATTCCCAATAGCACCAGTGACTGAAGTGCACATATGGATAATAGTGTCTGATAAATAAATAAAATGCAAATTTAGTAACAGCGACAACACGGGTGAGCTAACATGCTAACCAAGCTACCTTCTCAGCTATGACTTTTGACTTGCATCCGTCAGCACCGCCTGAGAATCTCAGCACAGATGAAATCGAAGCCTTTTGTTTGTTTGATTTCATTCTGTTTACTGAGTTTCTTATTTTTACTTTCATGTATCAAACAAAACAATAATGTTTCATTTGTCCACCTGGTACCAGAACTGGCTCAATATTCCACTGTAGGCCAGATACCACTGGCATGGCATAGGGAAGTCCTACTGTGTGTGTGTGTGTGTGTGTGTGTGTGGTCTAGGTATACCATACCTTATGGGGACCAAATGTCCCCACAACATGATCAATACCCATTTTTTTTATTTATTTATTTTATTACCTTATGGGGACCAGTATCAGAATGAAATTTTATTTTCTAAAAATCAGTGACCGCTATGAAAAAACTAAAAATGCAAAAACTATTTTTTGTATTTTGAATGGTTACTTATGGTTATGGTTAGGGCAGGGTGGGGGTTAGGGTTGTCATAGTTATCATTAGCATTTTTCCCATAGAAATGAATGATTACACGATTCTGTGTGTGTGTGTGTGTGTGAGAGAGAAAATGAGCGCAAGCCACTGGATCATGCAGCTGTGTGTGTGTTTGAAAATGCAATGTCTTGTTCAGCCCCCCGTCAGACACTAAACCGCTGACTGTAAAACCCCCCCCCCGGGCCCCCGGCTCACCTGGGGCCCTGGGACGACAACCAGAGGGCATATTTCATCAGGAGCTGATACAGCCTGTAACGGAAAAATAACAAAAATGCATACCGAAGTCAAGCTGAGATTCCCACGTACACCAAGTCCCCTTGTTTAAAATAAGTTACACTCACTGCCTTCTCACACACACACGTTCTTCCTACCGCCCCCATTACACGAAGTTATCATTCCCAAAATTCCCCAGCAACCTTTGCACGCAGACTCGCCCCACACAGCACCGGGGACAAGCCGTAAACGCTCCTGGCCACTGGCAGTGTCTGAGCACTGTGCACTGTAATGTCCAGATGACACTTCAAATCAGCCCTGCACACGGATGAACTTC
>JAODJX010000066.1:566183-581631 GCA_026776945.1 Isichthys henryi
CCCCCCCCCCCCCCCCCCCCCCCCCCCCCCCCCCCCCCCCCCCCCCCCCCCCCCCCCCCAAGGTTCCGTCCTTCTTTCCTGACGCAGGAGCACAAGAGGCCGACTCACCAGCGCTGACAGTGACGGCACTGACAAATTGTTCTCGCCAGCTGCTGCTTCCCACCACCAGGGCCAGGTTGGTCTTTTTAATCAGCTTGTCTACTGTGTTCTGCAGACACAGAGACACACAGAGACACAGACACACAGAGACACACACACACAGACACAGAGACACAGACACACACACAGACACACAGAGACACACACACACACACACAGACACACATACACACACACAGACACACACAGAGACACAGAGACACACAGAGACACACAGACACACACACACACAGACACACACAGACACACAACAAACACATACAGACATGTCAAACTCAGCAACAGTGTTGTAATTTATCTATACATCCATCCATCCATCCATCCATCTATCCATCCATCTATCTGTCCATAAATGTTGTAGCCTCAGGGTTGAGGGACTGTCACCTATGCATTCTTTAAGTTAAAATGCAGATGTCAAAGCATGCACGCTCGCATTTTTTAATATGAATGATGTTAGTGTCAGATGTGATTTCGCCTCTCAGAGCGGCATTTACGCGGCCAAACTGCTAACTGCTAGCAGTCCCAGGGTGGCCTGGCACAGTTTTGGGGGATTTCTGAGCAGCCGCTCAGGTCGATTCAGCCGCACGTTGCCATGCACAGCTTTAGACAAGCTTATACATGCCGAGCAGAGAGGACCATGCGAAAGATAACACAGCATGCCACAGAAAAAGTCATTTCTGGCATGCAACCCGCGAAATGATGCTCCCTGGGGTGGGGGTGGCGGCATAACAGTTTGTTACCTTAAACTCGTAGGACTCCTCGATCACCACCTCCAGCCTGGTGTGCTCCCCCAGGCAGGGACAGCCCATCTTAGCCACCTCCTCCTCGGCCCCCAGCATCTGCTTGTTGTCATTGGTGTCTCCTTGGAAATGGGGGCGGAGACAGAGACACGGGTAAAGTGCCCATGCATGGTATGTGTCTCGCTGGTGCCCACTCAAAGCTTCATGGGAAATCTTTTGAATGTTTATCCAAATACACTGAGAGGTTCGAAGTGGGAGGGGCACCAAGACTCACGATAGTTTAACAACAACTGCGAAACCCAAAGATAAAAAACATTATAATGGCTGACTTGACACAGACCCTACCACTCAAATTTCATTCTTTAACAGGGGCTTTTATCCAAAGTAACATACATTTTTAGGAAATCAGGGTGCAATAGTCCCAAGAGAAATTGGGGGTTTAGGGCCTTAATCAATGACTCAACAGCATTGAACCAACAACCTTCCGATCTGAGGCACCGAACTTTAACCCAGTGTGCATTACAGGAAGGAAGATGGGGCTTGAAAAGCATCGACACACTGTCATTCTAGAATGTTTAGGCTGCCTCCCATTGGTCACTCTGAGTAGCTCCCATTGGGTAAAAGCAGTGATTGACAGCACACACTAATCCCACCCACTGGTTTCAAAGCCCTGTTCATCACATGACATAGCACTGGGAGTTATACTCATGTCATTTATTGAAATTCAGGAGGACGTGCATCACAAAGAACATCACAAAGGAGACAAATTCCATGTGTCCATAGCTGAGGTGGGATTTGAATCTACAAGCCTGGACATTTGAGGCAGTGAGAGCACAGTTGCATCCCACCAACAGAGCAGCCATGCTGCCCTACTAGAGCCCCGTTTAATAAAACCTTATAATAGATCCAAAATTGAATGGCACAAGGAAGTATATTAAATTAGAGCCGCATCACCAGTAAGCTTAAATAATTAATGCAAAATGTGTTAAAAGTGCCCTGAAGACAATGCAATAATAGATACCCCTGCAGTTCAGACCAATCGCTCTCTGTCTTAATGAAATTCTCCTCGGGTAACAAACGATTCAAATTTATAATTTTTTTTTTTTCTAAATATGCTTGTAGTTTTTAATAGTTTTTTTTTTTTCTAAACTCTCAATGTCATTCCCCTACTTTTTTTTTTCCGTTTTTTTTTTCACCTGTCCCTTGCGAAATTATTTATGCCAACTTGCATGGTGTGAAGCGGCAGAGTTGCATGCTGGGAAAGTTCAGGAATATTCAGTGGAAGGGGGCCGTGTTTCTGTTTCTGTGGTAACAGAGGGGGGGATGCTAGGGTTTTATGAGGCGGGAGGGACATAAGAGGGGTCATAATTCATACAGCCAATTATAAGTTTCGAATCGGTGAGTGACATGAAAGGGTGGCATTCTGGGCCAATCAGCTGCCAGCGGGGACATGTGGCCACGCCCCTGTGTACACGCCTGTACTCACGCGAACCCAGAGTGTCCCCAGCTCACCGTGCCTCTGCCCGATCTCCAGCAGCACCGGCTCCCCCAAGACGATGGTGAACGTCTTGTTCTTCTCGTACTCTTCGTCGTCAATGATTCTTATCTCGATCGCCTTCCTGTGGACGGAGCACAAAGTAATATTCCCCATGCAGTTAGACACTCAGACATCCAACCGCCGCTCAGCCAGCTCCACCCCCATCCTCCCTAGTGCCAATTAGGGACACAGGAAGCTGCCTATGGCACTGCCTACAGACAGGGGGCGCCGACAGCATAGCTTGCTTAGGGTGTCTCATGTGCTTCAACCAATACCGCACAGAACTGGTAATGTCAAGATTATGACACCAAACCCAGACCAGAGGAGGTCTTCAGCATTCACGGGCAGTCACCATCCTTATCAACTGCGAGAAATTCACCAACCATTCAGGCAAGACCTCAACATCTCAAAGCGACCTAAGAACCGTTAATGAAGCACTAGTTTACTCTCTCCAGAGCAACAAGCCTTTTGTAAATAGCGATGAACCATCTTTATCTCCCTTAATACTTATCTCAGCGTCCTAGAAAAGAATGTCAGTCCAGCCTACTGACTCCTCAGAATTATCTGATAAAAAGTCCATAGAAGATCTACAGTAGAACTGTACGCAAAAGAGGAGATAGATAGATAGATAGATAGATAGATAGATAGATAGATAGATAGATAGATAGATAGATAGATAGATAGATAGATAGTAATAGTGCAAAGAATCTCAGGGAAAGCATAGCACAGAATTCTGTAGTAACAGCTCAAAATTAAATATTATTGCAAAGCGGGTTGTACAGTGAATGGTCTGCACTTCAGTGGTTCTGGTCCATTCAGATGGCAGATTCATTTATAGGAATATTTTTGCTAACAAAAACTGAGTTGAGGATGGGACTGATACCGGTTCTTCATGCAGAAGTGAAAGTGCAAAGTCTTGCACCCCCCCCCACCCCCCAAAGGGTCTGAATAGAAGCTTTCCACCAGAAAAGCCGTTCCTATTGCAGCGGGCGTGTGCGATACGAGCCGGCGCCTCTCTGTCGGCCCGACGCGCGTCTTTGTGACGGCCGACCCCGACAGCGAGCCGCGTGACTCAACAAAGACGGCGGAGAGGAACTTCAGGGAAACAGAGGGAAAAGGAGACCGGCAGCCGAGCGGTGGGGTGGTACAGAAGGAGATTCGCTCCCGAAGAGCGCGTCTGCATTTAGGAGTTGCACAGCTTGGTGTTTTTTTTTCCCCAAATTCAGACGGAGCTAAATTTATAAAACGTTCAGACCAAAGTCTTAGATGTCTAATAAGGTGTATTTTTATAGATCAGCAGGACGGCTCAGGCCAAAGACGGGCACGCCCTGCAAGGGCCTGGCGCCCCATCCTGTGGGGTACCGTAGGGGCAGGCTCCAGGCGGCCCTGGGCAGGACATGCAGCTGAAAGATGAACGTATGGAGACTACGGCCTTGTAGTGATTTAGATCATAAAAAAAAACAGACACGCCTACTATTTATACCAATTATTGTCACTCACCACCTCCAAAAAGAAGCAATAATTTCATTTTCAACAGACTGCCATGCTGCACTATTTTAAAGTAAAAAAAAAATAGACATGCTTAGTGCAAGATTAAATAACATAACAGTGCCCACACTGAGCGGGATATGAAAACTCACAGCATGGTGGAGATGAAAAGTGTATACAGCACACAATAACTGACTTTGAGTAAGAAGAAATTCTTCCTGGTATGACAGAACAGCATAGCCTTTTTTATTTATTTATGCTTCTTTATTTGGGGTGGGATTGGATTTCTGCAGTTAGAGACTTGTAAGATCATACAATAACCAACAGTTATGCTCACAACAGTCTGCTATTCTGAACAAGGGCATAACTTTGGGTTGAGCATTGAAGGGTTAAGGTCTCTACCCATTTATTGGCTGGTTTTCAGTATTGCGGGGTTACAACTGCCCTATCTCCTCTATAATTAAGGATGTACTGAGCATGCTCAATACAGTTTGCTCTTATGAGGTCATAAATTAGATACTGAGCATGCTCACTATAGTCTGCTATTGTGAGGTCATAAATTAGATACTGAGCATGCTCGCTACAATCTGCTCTTATGAGGTCATAAATTATATACTGAGCACGCTCACTACAGTCTGCTCTTATGAGGTCATAAATTATATACTGAGCATGCTCACAACAGTCTGCTATTGTGAGGTCATAAATTATATAGAGGAACTACCAAGCATAGACACTACATGTTACACAGCCCGTTCCCACACACACAAACACGTATCTGTCTATTAGACTGGCAGCTGTGGGGAGACACTAAAATAGAGAGCATTTGTGTGTGTTTAACCAAAGCCAATATAGAAGAATCCAAATTAGTCACAGACATCACCGACTTGCTGCATCAGCAAGCTGGTACAGGATGGTGCTCATGTGCGTACACACACACACACACACAATGTTGTTTGGTGTGGCGATAATAAGAATGTATGAATTATGAATAGAAGTGGTGAGAGCATGTGGGGGGGGCTGATTTTGTGCTGTTTCCTCATGCTTTAGTTCGTGGTTTGGGTCTATAACCATGGCTGGGCGAACCTGATGGAATGCCTCATTTCACAGACAGGGACACAAACACACACACGCACAGAAACTGACAGCTGAGAGATTCTCCTTCATCCCAGCTGCCTTCGATGCTTCCTTGACAGCGATCCAGGGACTCCACCGAGACATAGCTGTCCCCAGTACAGCCAGCAGGGGTGCTGTCTTTAAGGAAAAACCACCAAACTGAACACTGAGCTGCACGGCACACACGCATCCAGAAGGGTGATGGGTTCGAATCCCGGGGGAGGTTGAATATGGATCTGAACCTGCACCATTTCGGTTAAGACAACCTGATGTATATGTGGGCGAGGGCAGCTATCGCTATACATTAGTGTCCTCTTCAGAGAAGCAATGTTCTTCTGATACGTGAAAACCACACAGATGAGGGAACAGAGGAAAAGAGCCGCATTAAATATCGGCCGTGGGAAAGTGGTGATGAATCTTTAACACAGAGTGGGTTGTAAAGGGATTTCATTTGGCAAACAGGTCCGTCCAATAGCACCACTGTCCCTCCGTATCCCAAACCTAATACGTCATATATGCAGGCACGGGGGGGGGGGGGGGATGTCCCAGGGCGCGTCACGGCCAAATGCACACGGCAATTTCTGAAAGAGGGCGCCGCGACAGTTCAAGCAGGGAGAGCAATTGCTAAAAGCATAAAATGAAAAATATATTGCAGTTTCTAATCATTGCAATATGAAAAGAAATAAAGGTATGAATAATTAAAAATGTTACTGGATAAGCAAGCATTTGTGGGGCCCGAGTTTAATACCACTCAGCCCCTGAGAGAATGACGGGGCGCCTGTATATGTATGTAAGTGTGTGTGTGCACACGTCGGAGTGGCTGCCTGTACACAGAAGTATAGGGTTGGCATGGTAACAGGTCCATATAAAAGTCAAGGCCTGAAGGCGATAAGTTATGATATGAGAGGAAGGGAGAGAAGGGCTAGGGTGAGATGAGAGGAAGGTGTCATCGGAGAGGAAATGACACGTGGGATGGAGCGTAAATAAGGCGTGTCACACAGGCTCACAAATCCCGCCCACAGACACACGGCGGTTTGGTTACGCTCCCACGGACACGGGCGTACAGTAACGACGACGGCACAACTGCGTAGTTTCCTCCGTAATTGCTTAATTACACTCAGCGTAAAATCGAGCATAGAGATCAAATTAGCATGAATTCAATTACACTTTTAATCAGCAGAAGATCGCTGGGAGATCCGGTCCAGTTCTGTCCAGAAGGAGATGTTTAATCATGGAATCTGCGGAGAGTAAACTGAGCCCAAAGATTCACGCTTAAGTTTTGTTGCTGATCAGGAGATCGGAGTCGCCATGCTAATATCTTTGTCGTACAGGACAAGCGGCGTGAGTCATCTGTGACGTTAGAGCAATTGGTTTGAGAGACCGAATGCGTCCACGCTTACAGACTCCGGGTCAGTTTACACCTGATAGTTTGCAGTTTGGATTTGCACGTCGTCTCTCTCCATCGCTAAAAATGGTGCAGAAAGGTGCTTCAGTCCAGCCTTGTGATAAAATGACATTACTCACCTTAAAAATAACATCAGTAGCAGAAAGGCACCCAAAAATAGCAAAGAACAGTGACTCACTCTTACTCCCCCCCAACCCATAAACTTTTGAGCTGATAGGACTGAGCACACACTGAGGGCGGGGCCATATCCCCCTACATCCAACTACTATTACACAGTTACCTCCAGAAGATGATTTTTAAAGCATGACACAGCACAGTAGGAAAGATCATCCAGGAATCAAGTCAAGCCCAGCAGAACCTTCAAAGGTACAACAGAAATTCCCACACTGGGACTTGGAACCTGTTGGCTTACCTTAAAACACTGCACTGTATTACACATATCACAGAACCACTATGCCACCTGCAGGCCACGTCATTTCAGTGAAGCCTAAAACATCACAGATAGGAAGCTGTCATAATACTCAATGTGGCTGGACGTCTGAGAGTCTTTCCAGAGGATGTGGAGCTCTAAGTCAGGGGGAGATTCTCTCAGCCCAAGGAAGGGACTGAAAAGCGAAGAACCATGACGAACACAGCAGGACAAATTAAGGAGCCAGATTGCAAAATTAAAGTGTAACTCGAGATCAATAGCACAGCAGCTGCCAATGGATGTGTATGTCTATACTCAGGCCCAGGTCAATCCCGCTGGGTGTCCCCGGCCCCTGTCTCCCCGTCTCTCTTTTCACGTTCATCCCATCCTTCACCCACCCTCGCATTTGCTCCTACGCCGTTACGGGCGGATAAAGGGGCAGAGTTTACTGTAGCCAGGGAAAGCCGTAACGAGTCATTGCAAAACCGTCACGACACCTTATCATCTGCGATTTTACACAGATTTTCATCACTTCGGTCAAATTACCAGAAATAAAAGGCCGATTCAGCTTATTATATATACAGAGCCTTTCTGAACGTGGTGCTTAAGCAAAGATTTGTCGTTCACTGTTTCATAAAGTTATGAAAATAAGTTTACAGGTGTCATGGGAGTGTGAGCTGTTTCCCACCCCATCCTCTCAAATGGAATGTGAGATGACAAAAATCTGTATGCTGACCTTTGGCTGATGCTGCTACATCCCCTGTTACACACCAGTTTCGGCACCATCGCCGATTATCACTTCCCCTCCCTTCTTTCCACGTCTCAAGTAGCTCCCCACCATCCTCCGATTCCCCTCCCCTCTCTCTTTCTCTCTCTCCCCCGAATGCTGTCATGCCAGACTCAGTCGGTTTCCACGCCGTCTCCGCCCACTCGGCGCTGTCAGTCAAGCAAGCTGGTTGCCGAGATAGTGCCAGTGCATGTCTGTCACATCAGCTGAGAGAATTGAGACTTTGGAGGGGGTGAGAGAAAACCGAAGTTCCACTCAAACCGCCAGCCCGAGATGGAAGACCACCTTTCAAAATGTCTATTCTTCACCATCAAAAATAACAAGGGTTCAGGGCCCTAAAAATCAATAGTTCACAACCACAAGCAAAGGGGAAGGAAACTGGATTAATATTCAAAGCGTGACATTTCAACTGCAACAACAAACCCTAAAGTGAGAAATCCTTAAAGTATTAAGACAGCCATGCTGGATCAGGGCTGCTGAATTTCCTGCACACACTTTTCCAACAATTGAATTAACTGGCAATTTCAGGTACTCAAAGTTAAGTCGGGAAACTTTGGATTTTACCCATAATTCAGAGGCAGATGTATCCATTAAAGAACGGATACATAAATAAAGGGAGATGACTCTTCTTACACATGATAATAAGTGATAATATACACCCCCACCCTAATGTACTGCAGAACTGGGGGGGGGGGCACTCACACTTTTGGAGCATCATTAGAATGCAGTGATGGGACAATTATGGACTAAAATGACCTACAAATAATTCAAATCAAACTGATGGAACTGGCTTAATAAAAGGCTGAATTCCATTCATGTTTTTTTAATACAGAAGTTAAACACCCCCCAGTGTCCCCCCCACCATCCACCACCCAGACAGCTGAACTTGTAGTGGTATGTCTTCATGCAGGCTAAAGCAACCATATCACATCTGTGCCCCTACACTAAAGGCTGGGGTTTTTTCCACAAAATCCCGAAAGCTCATTATGAATCAGAGCCAGTCCTGAAACACAGCGACCGCACTCCAGCGCACAGCCGTCACGTCTGCGGCCGCACCGTCTTATTACCACAGAGCAGAATTGCTAGGTGCCGCATGGGGGCTCTGGGGAAGAAAAACTGCAAAGCGATATCATCAGTTATGGTAGCAGAGTGGAGGAGCACGTCGTCACTGGGGGCAACGGAGCAAATATGAATGTGTGCGTAGAACAGAAACAGAGATCAAAACACAGTCGCTTTACAAGCGTGATGGGAACAAGTTCGGGTAAGACATACGTATAAAAGAAAACATATATACACACTGTGAATATACCACAAATTCAACACAAATACTACACTATCGATTAACTATGCTGGATGCTTAAACAAGTTTTTTATTCCCTAGGTGGCAGAAATATTTTCTTTAAAAGAATTTGAAACTAAGCATCCAGCAAAGGGACCGAGAAGCAGGAGGAGCCAGTTGCTTGGATACGCATCCGGAAAAGAATGGAGGAGGGAAGAGGAGGTGACTGAAGGCTTAGAGGGAACGGGAGAAGGACAGCACAGGAGACAGTGGGGGAGGTTTAGGAAGGTGGGAAGGAGCGAGAGAATGGGACACGGGCACAGACACGCACAGGTAAAGGGGGATAGGCACAGACATGCACAGGTCAAAGGGGGGTAGGCACAGACATGCACAGGTAAAGAGGTATAGGCACAGACACACACAGGTAAAGGATGGTAAGCACAGTCACGCATAGGTAAAGAGAGATAGGCACAGTCACGCACTGGTAAAAAGGGATAGGCACAGACACACACAGGTAAAGGGGGATTGGCATAGAAACACACAGGTAAAGGGGGATAGGCACAGACATGCACAGGTAAAATGTGCCAGGAATGACTAATGCCACCCCCAAACAATTTGCTGGTCCCAAGCATCCCACGTTTCAAATTTAATACTAGGATGTCCCAGTTCCCAAAAACAATAAACCACTTAACATCCCACCAAATTCAATAATTTGCAGAATGAATGGATGGGGAAAAGTGAGGAGAAGAGCACGCAGCTCTGGGACGCAAACTCGAGGCAGGTGCAGCTTGTAATTACCAGCAGAGAAGGTGCTAGAAGGTGCTTCTGGGTAATAGTGACGAGGAACATAAGTACATGCGACATAGTCCAGCTCCCCGAAGCAGTAAGAGAGGGGACCCTTCATCTCCACATTTCCCCCCTCCCCCCATAGAGGAGGATGAAAACAGAAGGAAGGAGAGACCGTCGGTGCTGGGGTGCGTGAGGTGACAGTTTTGGGGAGCGTGGCGACAAGGAGACCCTGATGTGACATCTTTGCTGCTGGCTGGGGGAGGGGGGTTGCCTAGAGTGTCACAGTGGCATCAGGGACATACCGCATAGCTTCTACGTTTTTCTGTACATTTATAAATATAAATATGCACAGTGACTCGGTGGTCAGAACTAGAGCTTCGGAACCACAGAGTCGGATGACGTTTGGGCTGAATTCGGCTACGCTGTGTGACTGTCACCCTGTGTGGGGCGTCCCCAGTCGGGGGCCCTGTGCTTCCTGGGAAAGACTCCAGGCTGCGAACCTATGCCGGATAAGCAGTTATGATACAGACACATGAATACAACATATAAAAGTAATGTATTATATATATTTTTGGTGTTGACAGAAGTAGCATGTGGATGTGGGGGGTTAGGCCTCTGTGCCTCTGAGTGGGTGGTTATTAGTTTGAATCCCGTCCACAGCAGAATAGTCATATCTATTTTGGGCCATTGGCTAACCCTGTCCTTGGACCCCAAAGGAGAGCATGATGGGAGATATGAAAACAAGCACTCTATTGTACCTGGGCACATACAGCTTAGTTTCACATGCTTTAAGAAAGCCAGGTCTATCCATAACGATCCTTCCCACAAACTGATTTCACTGCCGTCAGGGATCAGAAGACTCCATGCCGACTTCTACTCTCAGGCAACGAGGCTGCTTAACAGATCAGGCTGTCAGTGTGGACGCAATACAATTTTTTCTTACTTTATTCGATTATTTTTAAATTTTTTATTTATCCTTAATCTTATTTCTAACTTTACTTTTGATTTAAAAAAATGTTTATTTGATTTAGGGAAACCTCCTATTTAACTGAAACCTCTATAGCAGTGTTTCCCAATCTGGTCCTCTTGGACCCGAAGCGGTTAGCAATCGGCTAAGTCAGTTTCTGTCAGTTTGGGATAACAAAAACAGGAGAGAATTCCTCCGCTGGGCCGGTTTTCCTGAGCAGATCTAACCCAGAGCCCAGCGAGAGGATGCTGTGAGGTGCCTCCCCCCTGCAAAGTGGTGGCTGCATATCGATCCTTTAGGGTCCTCCCACGGTCATCTGTCACACATCTGGTTACCATGACAACCGTATCAGGCTCTACATCCGATTAAACATATATAATGCGTCTTCTTCTCGGAAGAAAAGGGTGTTAACAGTAACTTGGAAAGTACACTGAAGGCAAGAAATGTAGAATCCAAAAATGCCGCCCTGTCTCCTGTTAAAGGGGCATGTCAGTGGTGTGAAGCTAATTAACCGTCTGAATGGACTTTAGCTACAACCCCACGTCTTCATATCAGCCATCTAACAGAAGCGGCTCGAAAGTGTAACGGACCAGAACCGTCCCGCTGTCAACCCAACACTGTCGCACCATTCTGAGCACAAGGAGGTTCAGGAGACCCACCACTGATGTTTTTTTTTTTTTTATCTTGTCAAACTAAAAATTCATCTCTAGGATCAACACATTTAATACAACAGCACCACAGGTTAAGTTCAGGATTAAAGGGGTGAGAGAGTGAGAGAGGAACACACCATGTCACAGACTGTGTGGCTCAGCAAGTTAGGCTCTCGTCCCTGTGATCAGAAGGTCGTGGGTTCAAATCCCACTGTCTGTGAAGTACTTGAACCCCTGATCAAGATCTTTAACCCTGAATTCCTCCAGAGACCACTGTCTCAAAAAAAAAAACTAAGCGTACGCCAGTTTGGATAAATATATTTAAGCTTAAAAAATGCCATTTGCTCACTGAGCCTCTCAGCCAAATGCATCCACCTCAAAAACGTCAGCTCCCGCTGCCTTGACAAAAGGTACAGTGACTTCCCTTGAACTTGAAAGCTATTCATTTCAATTGCTTAGTTCGCAGTCGAGTTGGCTTATAACAGGAAGAACCGGTCACGGTTCACGGTTCGTGAGAGAACATCCTGTCTCAGGATCGGAATCCCTCAAAAAGTTTCGGGTATTTTCAAGCAGTCGTGGCATTGCTCTGCGCAACTTCGACCTTACCTGTAATTGCGTTATCTACGAGCAAAAAATAGCAGGAGTGCAATCATTCTAGGTCTATTGAGAGACCTTCAGTAGCATTAACCTTGAGAACAAAGCTTCAACTTGATTGTTTCCATTTAAACCACCATGGCACCGGACTCAAAGTTAACCTCAGGAGATGATGACAATCTCTACCAATTCATCCATGACTTCAGTACTGGACTCCTAGACGCCAATTATTATCAGAGGTCTAGGCTGACCCATCGTTACAGCCTCTGCAAAGACTGGAGACGAAGACGAATGAGATCCAAGACATAAAAGTCAATATTTAAAAGGCATTATTATCGAGTCAGACATTGCATAACCCAATTCTGCATAAATGACCGCTGCAGAAATTTCAGATCTTATGCCTTTTACTTTCAGCAGCGTCATCCCTTCCTCTTTAGTGTAGCCCAGAGAAAACTATTATTAGGAAAGATGCAAACTGAAATATTGCCTTTAACTGTGCCATAATTTCTTAATCTTCGGTACCTGAAAACATTGGCTCGAAGAGCAAATGGTTGCTTTTCTGCACATAATTAGCTTGTTGCAGTTTTAGAAGGATTGCATTCTGCAAAACTGTGCTTTTGCAAACCAAAAGCTTAAACGCTGTTTATGGCCAACAGTTGATTTGCTTGATTTATGTAAGCTTACATTCTGTACGTAGATCTATCATTCATATTGGCAATGTGACTGTACTCGAGATCCATCAGTCATATCGGTGATGTGGCTCTAGTGTAGCTCTATCATTCATTTTTGGCCACGTCACTCTAGTATAGATCTATAATTCATACCAATGCCACTCTAGTATAGATCTATAATTCATATCAATGTCACTCTACCATAGATCTGTCATCTAAATCATTAATGTCACCCGACTGTAAATCATCAACACCAGTCATTTGTATGTACAATAGCTTTCCACTATAGATCTGTCAATAATAACATCCATGTCACTCTACTGTAGGGCTATTGAGAATGACATCACTGCAACTCTACTGTAGATCTGTTGATGACATCAGTGGCTCTATGCTGCAGGTCTGTTGTAAATGACGTCAATGCTGCACTACAGTAGATCTCTCAATGATTACATCAGTGCCACTCTACTGTAGAGCTGTCAGATGACATCAGTGTTACTCTATTGTAGATCTGTCAATAATGATGTCAATGCCACTCTATTGTAGATCTGTCCTCAATGTCTTTGATACTAACAATGTCATTCTGTAAGAGTTCCTCCATGGATGGGGGTCCTATCTAGGGAACATACTCCGTACTTCAAGACTGGATCAGTATTTAGTGAAATTTGATTTAGGGAAGCTGTTTAGGAACTTTGTCCCTCAGTGGAAAATGCAGGTTTTTCTGCAAGCCGGTATAGAGCTGCACCACAAGCACAGGACATATTAAAGCCCTACATCACTGATAAGAGGACAGGAGAGGCAGTGAACGAGCAGAGAGGTCGGGTTCCCATAACAATTTGCTGTCTGAATCGGTATGGAAATAAAGGATCTGCCAATATCCGTACAGGAAATGGTTCTCTTTGTGTGTTTTTGTTACTGGAGAAAACACTGAGTATAGATTAATTTTTTTAAGGTCATTTCAGTAAAAGGTGACTCAAAGAACAACGAAGATGAAAGTAACTGCTAAGTGCTGGGAAAATGCGAAACGTAATTTCTAGAAATTGTACTTATGGGCCTTCATAGTGCAATGCGCAGTAGGGAGTTTGGGCTGACTCCCCCTGGTGGACAGGAGGACTTTTAACAAGGTCGTGGGTCGAGCCATCTGCAAACTTCCTAGAGACTTATTTCATTATTATCTTGTTATTCTGACTGTACTGGCCAATGAGCTCATCAGACAAGCGTCATTACAGCTGAAAGTCAGCGTAACGTGAATTCTGTGCCCTCGTTTTGTTTTAAATCTCCTCTCAGGAGGACGGATGCTGGAGAGCTAAGCTGACATTGTTTTTCTTGGTGACGATTGGTGACAGGAGCCTAAGAGGGGCCACAATCCCCCCCATCCCTAATTATGAGGTCCCTTGGACCATGGCAGCACGTCTGTTATCCCTGCATCACAAATCGCGTCACACAGTGGAGGCGGCTGCCAGGGAAGTGGGGAGGAGGCGAGGAAAAGTGCGGCATTTCCCCCGCGCGTGGTTTCATGGTGTGGGCCGCCCAGCACAGAACATGTAGACACGCTCTGTGTGTCTGTCTGTCTGTCTGTATGTCTGTCTTTGTGTGTGTGACTCTGTATGTCTATTTGACTTTGTGTTTCTGTGTCTGTCTGTCTGACTGTGTGTGTGTGTGTGTGTATGCGTTTACGCCTACTGTCGTCTTTATCCGTGCTCATTGCCATATATCTGTACTATCTGTGTTTCCATACTGTAAATCTGTTGTTACTTCTTTCTGAGAGCACCTGTCTTGCCTTACGCTTACCCTCTTAGTGAGTGTGAGTGGATAGTTAAAGGGAATGTACACAGACATAGACAGTTAAAGGGGATGTGTAAATTGCACATATGTGAGCGTGGTGGAAAAAAAAGAGGAATCCGATTCAGTACATAACCTACACACAGATCCCTACAGACAGTCACACAGTCACACACACAGTCAGACAGACACACACACACAGTGCCCACGTCCACTGACCCTAAATCCATCTCCTCTGCCTTCCTCTGGCTTCTCTATTCCTGGCCTCCCGTGGACAGAGACACTCACAAACACACCGGCCGCCCGCGCTGGGAGCGCCGCACTGTACCATGAAGTGCCACAGGAACCGCTAGTGAATGATTTGGCGGCGTGAGTCGCGGCTCAGTGTTAATGAGACACCGGGTGCACACCAGCGCACCAAATATAGGGGCACATACGCCTACGTGTCAGCATGCAGCGAGGAGGAAATGATGCGTGAGGCTGGCGGGGGGAGGGGGGGGGCAGCATTACTGCAGCCTCAGAGACACTGCCGAGGCGCTCTGTACCCCAGCAGCACGGGGACACAGAAATGCAAACACCAAAAAGGCTACTTCCTTCTCCATTTGATCTTTGGGCTGTTTTGACCTTTGACCTCACCAGTGTGGCTTTGATGTGCGGTCCTGGGAGAACAAAAAAAGAAAAGGCAGAGGTTTGCGGATTGGCCGTGAGTCAGGCTCGGAATTGGTAACTTGAGGCACTTCAGCCAATCGCAAGTCGGACGGGGGAGAGCGGGGCTCTTCCTCTGGTTTCTGTTTCCTAATGTGCCAATTAGCGGCAACGCCCACATGTCCTCTATGGATACCAAGGAGCCAATCAGATCTTGCTGCACAGTACGGGGGCGACGGAGATGGGAGGCAGAGCGGAGAGGGAGGAACGGGGAGAACAGGAGAGTAAGACAAGAATGTGGATGGAACGATGTGTCGCGAAGCGGAACGGCACCCCCACAGGCTTGTCAATAAGTAGGACGAGCCTCTCGCTCACACACAGCGATTCAGAAACACTGAGGTCCTTCTGCGTGGTTCCGTGGGGGGCGGGGGGGGGG
>JAODJX010000066.1:612806-626815 GCA_026776945.1 Isichthys henryi
CCCCCCCCCCCCCCCCCCCCCCCCCCCCCCCCCCCCCCCCCCCCCCCCCCCCCCCCCCCCCCCCCCATCGGCAGAAGTTCACCACAGATCACCAGCCAGGATGCTGATCCAGTCGATCCCACATCTGCTTCCACTCTAGACTCGCTCTTGATGGAAGGTTCAAATTCCACATGGATTTCATTTATTTAGCAAGTGCTTTTATCCAAAGCGACATACGTGTTTGGGAAAGCAGGGTCAGACAGTCCCTGGACTAATTGAGAGGTTAAGCGCCTTGCTCAGGGATACAAACCAGCGACCTTCCGATACTGTATCTGTTTGACAAATATAATAATGTATTGGACGTCCAATGTGTCCGGAGGTCACAACTGCACCGTATAACACCGTCCCTGTTGTTCTGTTGGGCACATCCTCGCAGTCCAGCTCTCATACCAGTATGGCTTGTGATCGATGCCCTCTTCTGGACTGTTTAATCAGTGCTCACCGGACTTATAAACTGCCAAATTGACCTCCAACCCAGCTGTGAAAGACAAACTTTAACATGCATTTAGGTGAAACTTTGGCTTTAAAGCGACCCCCAACCCCTCCCCCCACTCTATCACCGGGAAACACGGTGACTTTGCCGGTTTTAGCTTCCTTGCAGCGATAAGTGACGCAGGTCGGGTAAATTGTAATACGTCGCAAATCATTTTGCTGTTACAGGCTCGCATTCCGTCAGAAAAACAACTTCTCCAGAGGAGCAAATGCCACGCTGCTGAAAAATGCAAGTCCGATATTTCTCGCTCAGCAAAAACCCCCATGTACTTTATCATCGTCAATTTTTTTTCCAGCTGCCTTGTAGCTTGTACTCCCTCTCTGAACATCTCCTTTAACTTCCATATTTTGAAAGATGAGCTGGCGTCCTTCTGTCTTAAAAGTAAAGCTGGGGTTTCTTTGGTTTTGCAGATGCCCACCTGGCAAGAGAAAGACCACCTTCTGCTCTGAATTTCCCGTTATTTCACACCCGCCACAAAACAGCCTTGATGACCACATCCTCTTCCTATGCTTGTGTCTCTCATTTATTGTTGTTTTCAAATTTTTATTTTACGCTTTTTATCCAAAGCAGCAAATATTTCTCGAGAAAACAGGACCAGCCGGACCCTAAGTCAGATGGACCCAATCCTAGGAATTAAAATGGCAACCTTCCGATTTCAGGCATACTGTCTCAGGCCAGAAATTGCCCCCCTCACATCCCTTACCCAACACCAGATCGGTGATAGGCCCGAGCTGAGCCAGTGCACCTGGGAGTTCTAGATTTTAGTTTCCATGGATACGCCTTGGCTTTTCCCGCATTTTTAATGGGATTTCCTGTTATCTGTGCAGGTGACTTGCCTCATGTTATGTTATGCACCTTTCAGGAGCCATGTGAGGAAAAGCACCTTTAAAAGTAATCCAGTTAGACACAATGGAGTTGTTATTGCCTCTGATGCCCTTCAGGCTGCCCAGTAAAGTTAATTTGGAGAGTGTTAATGCAACTTTACGAACTTTCTACGAAATCTCAGGCTGACCGCACGGACTTTTAACAGTTACAAACCTTAACGTTATTGTTTTGTTTTGTTTTTGTCGCTGAAAGATATTCCTGACTGGAGACACGGAAGGGAATTAAAGGGACAGGAGAAACAAAGCGGCTGTAGATGATTGCTTTCTGAGAAGCCGTGAATCGTGTGGTTTTATTGATGACAAATTAGCAGCGGGAGCGACCTTGGAAAGACGAAGAGTAGTTTCTCACTTTAAAAGCGACACTTCCTCTGCTGGAAACACACAGCCAGGTCCGCACTCCCGCAACACCTACGGTTGCTGGCATTCACCTGTATTTATACTTTGCACTCCAGTTTCATTCATTCCACTGCAGATTCCATCACATGATCGAGTAGCCTCGAGTACCCAGAATGCAATGGAGAAAGCCAAACAAGGACACTGGTGTTCATGCTTTGTGAAAGAAAACATCAAAGCTGCGTTACGCCACCAACTGACAACATTTTGTCTTTTTTGTCAGTTCTATTTTTAAATTTGGTTCCTTGAGTCACTTTAGTCATCTTGGCCCCCAGGACATCTACACCAAATTGACCGTGATCCACATTTGTACATCTCACACGGAGCCAATGCTATTAATAAACTATCCAGATATGCTCAGCGAGCATCATTCTTTTGTTCTGTGTCTTCTGTGACTCAGGGCAGTCATATAACGAGATATTCACTGTAACATTTAAGCATTTTTGTAGTCATCGTGGTGTGACATTTATTATGATAACATTTCCTGTGTTTTCAGTTGCACGCTGCATTATATTTAGAGACATTTAGATTATGCTTCAGTCGTGTACTGCATTTATATAATAGATTTCAATCTGGTTTAGGGTTAAAGATAACATGGGTTTCGGATGCTGGTTCCCTGCGTTACGGTCGACAAGAAGAAGAATAATGTTGAGACTCTTAGGCGGAAATTTTCGGGGTGGGGTTGCGTAGTCTCGAACAAATTCTAAACCTTAGTCAAGATCAGTTTGTCATGTGAGGTTCATTCCAATTGTCCAATTCAAGCAGATTTGAAAAGCGCCTTTCAGCGATTATAGTTCTCCCGTTTCCGTTACTTATGCGGAAGCGCCAAGAAGAATCGCTGTCTGATGCTGCCATCTGCTGTCCACCAAGAAAAACTGCACGCGTTAAATAAAAGCCGAACTCCAGCGGCAAAACAAGAAACGTAATTCCTAAATTTACACAGACTTACCCACGCTTGCGACCTAGCGACAGCAATGCACGCACAGCTCTAATACATTTTGCTCGTCCTCTATGACCTTTTTCCTCTCATCGTTAGAGCAGCACCCTGCCCCTGCTGCAGGGCTTCATGCGCCCGTGGTGAACTTCAGCACCGGCGGTGCGGCGCGGCTCTGCGGATGACTCATCAGCCTGATGTGGCACCCGTGTTAAATTTACCGCTCACCCCGGACAGGGGCTGACAGCACTGTTTCCAAGGCGACGGGAGCTTTGCCTGCTGGAAGTCCCAGACTTTCAGGTTAAAAATTTGAGCAGAAATATTTAAAATGCGCAAAATGCACGCAAAGAGCGTTTTCTCCTAATGAAACAAATTCCACATTTACCAGGCCAATAAGTAATTTCGGGAGATATCGTCGTTTTGGGTGACCTTATCTTACAATTTCACCGCCTTCTATAGACATGCTTGCCTGTACTATCTGGGCATTACCACAGCCGACAGCTACATCCCAGTATATTTACATTTATATTGCATATATATATCTACATTTGTATTAAATTAGCAGGCGGGCAAATCTGTAAAGGTACAATATCATTTGGGGGCTGAGATGTGCGGTGTGCGATGACGCAGAAGATCCATTGTCCTGCCGGATTAATACCCTTGCCGAATTATATCGGCGTGTGCTCGACCGGAAGATAGCATACATTGCAATAAAAAGGTAATTTTGATTGTTCTGTGTACAACATAAACGTAGATGCGAGTAGGAGGCGGGCGTCTAAATGAAAGAAGACAATTCAATGTCTCCCAGCCGCTATCATGCGTGGGATATTGCCGCGCCGCTACACGTTTTTATTAACTGTATCAAAATAACACAAAACCAACCCATTTCAGGTATCAGAAAAAAACACTTTAGAGCCGCCAGAACAAAGAAAGCAATTTATCCCCCACACTTCGCTTCCCTCCTCTTTACAGTCACTAACAGGCATGATTGTCTGCACATGGGAACGCCTCTTCCGCCTGGAGCCGCACAGGCTGCGGACCCTCCGGTCTAGTAATGGCCGAGGGTTAATTACGTTAATAACCTATTAATGTAGGCTGTACTGCTAAATGGACCTCATAGTCGTACCGGAACTATGCTGATTAGCAAATCTATATAGTTACTCAGTAGAATCAAACAGATAAATGCTTACAATTAATGTACAGCCTATATAAAAATTAGGGAACGGGGTTTAAACAATCTGGCTTCTAAATAGCTGGCAATTCATTTCGTATTCTCTTAATGAACACAAAATTGTTTACAAATTAGCCTGCAAATTGCTGTCAAGAGCCATGTTACACTAACACAATACACAAAATAAACACTTTTAAATGAGGATTCGCTTTATTTGGAATAAAATACAACATTTTAGTTTTTTTCCCCCGTTCTGCCAGAAAGTGTTGATAAAATTATGACTATCTAAAACAATAATCTTGAAAAATTGTAAAACTGAGAAACAGTCGACACAGGGTTGTACACGGCTGAAAGGTCGGATTTAATGAGTTTAACACCCATGACCCGTAACCACGCAACGCTGCTGGTGGAGAATGGTTTAGTGGCGCCCTCTTCAGGAGGGTATATTTACTGCAGCATCTTTATTTCGACGAGTTGACGAGGAATAGATTGACTTGCTACGGAGAGAGAATAAGAGAGACGCCTTGAGAGCAAGAAAGCAAATAATGGACGAGGGATTAAGGGATGTGGGACAAAAGGGATGCAAATACAATTACGGAAGATGAGAAATGCTGAACGTAAAGGGTGGTTTAAGGACATGAAAGCTCTCAGAGAAATGGGCGATAATTACCAAGAGGAAGAATCTGGTCAGAGACATAAAGATGAACGATCTATGAAATGTCAAGGGGGCGAAGGGAGCTCGCAGAAGGCTCCCCCCATATCACATCACCTGAGCTCTTCACACAGGGAGCTTAATCCATGCCACACACCCAAATCATTTGTATACTAATATTTAACACAGTGCTCTTCTCGAGTGAGTACCAGAATCACGCCTATGTGTGCCGTTTACTGATAAGAACATTTACGACTGCGGCTTCTCGGTTTTATCCAGGCTATTTTTCTGTAAACAGGACGTAACATACAGATGCTGTTTTACTGAACAGACTTAACAGCATAAGGCAGCTTCAATGAAAATGCGTTATTTCAAGTTTAAGCGCTACAACCTCTCCCTGATTCCTATTTGAAGGTCAGTCCCAAATCTCCAGGCACTTTTTTTTGCACACCTTCCCATGCCTCCGGTGAAATTGAACTCAGTTGCCGCCGTTCTGGCTTTCTGAACCCGCAGGTGCCTTTCATAACCGGCTTGTTCCAGGTGAGTGATCGAGGTGTCCCATCAGACAATATCCAGGTCATTTCTACAAAAGGGACTCATTTCCCCCATCGCGGTCATTTGTTGATGGAAACCACATTAAATTTCTGAAAGAAAATCGCCATCAACGTGTTTTCATTTTGATTTAAAGGCGGCCGTTGTTTAAAACAGTTAAATTTTAAAAAATGGTCTGACGGGATGTCATGTCTTTACTTACCTCCACCACTTGTTAGAGTCTGTCTCAAACTGTACATTCACAAAAGAAACCCCGCCTCGTCATCCACTCTCTCTCTCACAAACACACGAACACCGCCATGTATTTCACGCTTAGATTTACTGCCTCCATAACTCCTTTTTAACCCTCTAAGTCCCAAATTTACGCAAAAATAGTTCAAAAACCCGAAATCTGCGACAAACATGAAAGCACGTACAATGAAATAAATATTAAATCAATTCAACCACTGCTATTCACATTGACAGGAAGTTCTGTCAAGACTGTACGTAGTACGTAACTCGGGGGACGGATAGATAATTCTGGCCCCGCCCTATTCCTTTACACACACTTTTTAAAAACTAATATTGCTAATATAATGAGATTTCCCCCCCTTCTTTTGATCTGAGAATATGAACAGACTAGAATATGTTATTCTTACATCAGTCTAGTCATTAGTCTAGCATTTTTTTCTGCTGAGGCAATGAAGAACTACACAAAATCACCCCCACCACTACTATAGTCATACATACATATGTATATAAAACATTATCCATTATAGGGTAGTAGAATAGATAGGAGGGGAATGATTGATGTCATAAATCTCATTATTACATCACCATTGTCGACGTTGTCATTCCGGCTTTATTATGAAGTAAAAAATCCGGCATGTTCAGTTTATAGTGGACGTGTGTTGGATCAGATGGAATCAGAACTGTCCTTGGAGTCTGTCTCTGACTCGGGTACCGGTGTGTGTGTCTGGGTGACAGTGTGTGCATGTATCAGTGACAGCATCTGTGTGTGTGGAATCTGCTTCGTTTCATGAGCGTGTTGTGAGTTGTTAATCCGTGGTGGGGGGGGAATTCTGAGTTCCATGTTTCCGATAGGATATCTGTGCCCCGGAATGGGGGAGGGGGGGGGTCTAGGTGGTGTTAGGGCTGCTGGGGGTGGGCTCGATCTGGGCTGGAGGTGGTCTGTCCTGGAGGTTCCTCTGATTCCGGCTGGCCTCGCCCAAACTCTGTAGCCTCCTCAGCTGATGCTCTTCCAGTTCCCTCCATAGTTCTACCCGTTCACGCTCTCGCTTCAGCTCCCTGCGTGGAGGAAGCGGAAGTCATGCACAGGTACACACAGGTACACATCGGTACTCACAGATACGCACTGATACTCACAGGTACACACTGATACACACCGGTACTTATAGATATGCACTGATACTCACAGGTACGCACTGATACTCACAGGTACACAGTGATACTCACCGGTACTCGCAGATACGCACTGATACTCACACATACGCCCTGATACTCACAGGTACGCCCTGATACTCACAGGTACGCACTGGTACTCACAGACATGCACTGATACACAACGGTACTGACAGATACGCATTAATACTCACAGGTACACACTGATACACACCGGTACTCACAGATACACACCGATACTCACAGGTACGCACTGATACTCACAGGTACACACTGATACTCACAGGTACGCACTGATACTCACACTGATACACACCGGTACTCACAGATACGCACTGATACTCACAGGTACACACACTGATACACACCGGTACTTACAGATATGCACTGATACTCACAGGTACACACACTGATACACACCGGTACTCACAGATATGCACTGATACTCACAGGTACGTGCAGGTATGCACTGGTACTCACAGGTACACACTGATACACACCGGTACTCACAGATATGCACTGATACTCACAGGTATGCACTGATACTGACTGATGCTCATAGGCACACACTGGTACACACTTATGTATTGATACACACTAGTACTTTAATGTACATATGGATACGCTCTGACATTCAGGGGTACTCACTGATACAGGTATACACTTTTACACAATAGTATGCACTGATATGCACTAGTACTTAGAGACACATGCTAATATGCACTGATACTGACAGTCAGGCACTGATGTTCGCAGGTCGTTAACAAAAAGTAAGACAACATTTTTGTAAACGAGAATTAAATAGAACTCAGCAAAAACTGTAAAAATCGTTTCCAAATGAACTGAAATAAAATAAAAAACAAATGTCAAATACTGTCCGTCACTGTTCTTTAATACTATTTAACTGGCTGTTTTAACTGGTCTCTCCCAATGTTACCAGTAAACCATTAATAAGACCTGGAACATGTTCTGCCTATTTTGCTGGCATTAGTGCCTAATCTGCACTGTGTATTAATGTAGGATTCTCTAAAGATAAGACCCACAATACAGCCCTACCCGTTATAGCCTATACCTATTAATAAAGCTGCTAAATTTGATACTGAAACTAAAATACAGGAAAACTAAACATAAATATATGTTTCATATGAAAAATAATGAAACAGCACTCAAAACTGAACTGGATTTCAAATGAAAACTATAGGAAAATTGGAAAATAAAAACTAATTAAAAAAATCGTAGTCATAACAACACACTGATCCTCACTTTATAACGATTCTTTACTCCTACCGTAGCAGGGAGGCTACTCACTTCTGCTTCTCTACTTTGTAAGAGGCGGTGAGCTCGTCAAACAGCTTGCTGTTCATCTCCATGAAGGTCTTCAGCACGTTGTAGATGAGTGACACGATGGTCCTGGACAGGGACAGGAAGGGGAGACGTGGCACAGGGGATGACCGACTGAGCAGCGACATTAACGCAGCCTCGCTCTGCCGGTGCCGCTGTGCCCAGCATGGCACTGTGTCACTCCCAGCTCCCATGTCACCACAGCGAATTACAAGGACACCAACCAAGCCTAGAGACACTGTGTCTGATGCCGTCTGGCAGAATTCCCAAACATCCCTGCAGCTGGTGCATGTACCTTTACCAAGGGTAGGGTGGTCATGCACTTCTTGGACGGTGATCTGCATCTGTGGACTCAGAAACTATCCCTCCCCGGACCAGTCAGGCAATCACTGACCGGCTGTGCTTTTGCCAAATTTGGCCTCTGGCTTTTGGTCCGATTTCCAGTTAATTATTCGCTCTATTTATCCTGCTGGGGAGCATGACGCAGGGTGGGGGGCAGGGGTGGCAGGGGGGCAGATGGTACAGCGTATCAAAATTAGAAAGTAATATAGTGATTAAAGGAGGATGGTTGAAGGAAACAGGACCACCGGGAATGGAGTCTGACACAGACCGCTTAGGGGAAGGCGCGCGACCTTTGACCCGCTCTGATCTCGCACGGGCGGTAGGACACTCACTGGTTCCAGTGCTCTTTCGAGACTCTGTAGAGCGTGGAAAAGACCAGAGGGAGGATGACCTGGCAGTTCTCCTCGATGAGGCTCAGGATGTACTCATTGTTCCAGAAGTATAGGGCCCGTTCGGCGACCTGGCAGGAGGTCAGAGGTCAAGGCAAACAGTTGGCGGGAAGGGAAATGGAGGGGGGGGAGAGAGAGAAAGAGACAGAGAGGAAGAGAGACAGAGAGAGTGAGGACATATTATAAAAAAAAAAAAACACGAAGGGAGGAGACAGACTAGAGAGTTTTGAAATTATATTATGTTCTAAAATGCTAGTATCAATTTTTACATTATACATGCATCAACCCATCCTCTCATTTTCGGTAATTACTTAACCATTCGCAGTCCAAAGCCAGGACTCCTTTAATGAGAAGCTGTTTACGTAGATAGTTAGCCGATTAATGAGCTGCTTCATTTATTTGTACTGAAAGTATTTACTGTTCTTATATATATGCTGTTATATGTTTTTAAACATTTGCACATATTACTTTTAGATTATTCTATATTGTATTTTTATATTCTATATTTATAGTACTATTGTGTTGTATTTGCACCAAGGGAGTGGCACTCCAATTTCGTTGTACTTGGTACAATGACAATAAAGGCTATTCTATTCTATTCTATTCCAAACCTCCAATTCATCTAAGATACTGATGTTTCTTCTCGTGTACTAAAGCTTTTAGTATGTTAGGTTTAAATGCCTGATATTAATTCCGTTACTGTGTGATGCTTACAGTGTGTTCTTCTCCCCTGCGATAAACATAAATCATGTTCCTGTTGAGGTTAAATAATAAGGACACATGATAATGGAGGCATTTAGAGACACCCTCACCTGAAAGTGAGGACTGGAAATGCAAGCTGCGATCTGCTTGAAAAGGGGTTCCTGCACCCGGACAAACTGCGAGGGCTCAATCACGTCCAGGATCTCCTCCATCTCCCCGAGGAACATCACCTGCCGAGGGAGATATCAGCTTCGACTTCAGCTTCAACTTCAGCTTCATTTGTACATCACGTTTAAAACAACTATAGTTGACTAAAGTATTTCACTGGTTAGCCAACAATAAAACAAGGAACAATAGAGACAATAGAATACACAAAAATAGGATGAAAATAAAGTCAAATAAGGTACAATAACGCTGCACTAAGATGTCTGAGCTCGAACCAAAAGCCAAGGAAAATAGGTGGGTTTTAAGTAAGACCTTGAAAGTCTCTGAATTAGGAACAGATCTGATGTTCTGAGGTAGGTGGTTCCACAGGACAGGACCTACAGCCCAAAAGGTCCAATCCCCTCTATTTTTGAGCCTCGTCCGGAGAACGTCCAGAATCATCTGGTTAGAAGATCTTAGCGCCCTAACTGGGGTGTGGGTACTTAAAAGCTCAGATAAATAAGAAGGGGCGAGCCCATTTAAAGCCTTAAAAACAAGCAATAAAATCTTAAAATAAAAAAAAAATATCAAACCCTTTACGCGGAATTCCAGGTACGCATGCCGAATAAGCCAAACCCGCATTTCAGAGTGACACAAATTAAAATTACAGCAGCAGTAATTCATGAGAGTTTTACTTGCACAAAAATGTTCAGAAGGCAAAAGGAAAAGCAACTGGTGCAGAGAGATAACCAATCGGATTGTAGAGGAGGTGTGGTCAATCAATCAGACGTCTTGGTCCCACCTCCTCTTCAATTTGATTGGCTCTCTCTCTGAACTGATCATTTTTGGTTCAGCCGTCAGAACATTTTTGAATAAGTGAGACTCCCACAAGCACAGCAGTATCTACAATAATTATGACTATTAACATGTCGGCAACAACACATTTATGTACAATAAAATATTCTCTGAATTATTACAGCATATATGGACAGCAGGGACGGTAAGGTTCACTGATTCGCATCGGTGCACCGCCATCAAGGTTCATGATGTGATTGCCTTGATTAAAAAAGTGCGAATACAATTTGGGATGGACTTGGAATGCATCGCTTCTAACATATTTGCATATTTATAACATATGTGCATTTGCAGTAAAATTCAATTTATTCATATATTATTATCAATACAGGGCCTATGCCTTTATTATTTAGAAATATGAGCAATAAATTTTGACCAATAATTTTATATTTAGATTGACACCTCTTTACTGTCCTGTTTCTGTACCAAACTGAATTACATTGCATCGTATTCTTTTGCATTCCATCGCATTGTGTTAATACAATTGTGTCAATTCACACTGCATCGCAATAGGGGTGAATCATATTGTACTGAATTAGTGGTTACTTCATATGAGTCTTTAATGTATTGAATCGTCTGCAATGCATAGAGATGTGTATCACATTGCCTCAGTGATGGAGATGCACATCCCTTTTGGACATACACTGTAATTAGTGTAACTAATTTAGTCTTCAGCTGTGATATAAAGTCCAATGCTAAGCTATAAATACATTCAAATCAAATCACTATATTTGTTTCATCATTTCACACTTGTTATCTACAGCTGTGTGACCCATTTGTGTGCAAGTCCAACACAGCAGCGGCAAAATGTTATTATACCAGAATGAATACTGCAAATATGAAGTATCCAAAAATGGTAATATACAGCATCGTATTACTAAATAGTGCACAAATAATGAACAAATAAATATAATGAACAGCCATATGAATGTAAGTATGGATGACAGTGAATGAGTTCTCTCACCAGTGATCTAGATTGTCTAGTGCAGTGTTCCCCAATCCGGTCCTTGGGGATGTTCAGAAGGTCCATATTTTTGCTCCCACCTAGCTCCTAATGTGGTCTGGCAGGGAGCAAAAACGCGGACGGTCTGGCAGGGAGCAAAAACGCGGACTGTCTGGCAGGGAGCAAAAACGCGGACTGTCTGGCAGGGAGCAAAAACGCGGACTGTCTGGGGGGTCACTGAGGACCAGGTTAGGAAACAGTGGAACATACCTTGTTTTGTCGCTATGCCATACACCCACAGAACCTACACATCTGATTTCCGATAACTCCCCCCCCCCCAGTCTCTATAAGACAACCTGTTTTCCCTCACCTCCTTCTGGGTGCAGGTCTTCGGCCAGTACTTCAGCAGTCCGCGGACGATCTGAGGCCGAAACACAGAAGGTGAACGATTTAGCACTTGCGGTTAAGTGAGGCCGACGGCCACCCTACTCGGGGTGGCTCCCGGCGGTTTGCAAAAGGTCAGCCACTCGACAGGGACTCACGTATTCGGTGACGGTCGCGTCCTTCTCCATGAACTGCACTACGCAGTAGGCCAGCTGCAATCGAGAGCACAGGATTCACACAGAGCCCAACCTCTTATCCATCATTTGATTACATTTTAGCGTTACCTGAGCAAATCCATTAGACAAAGCACCCTAATCTTTTTTTACGTATGGATATTTCACTCAAGGGTACAACAGCAGAGCCTTTTTGGGGATTCATGCACCGCCACGTGACCTTCCTTCAAGACATTTGGACTTTACCATCAGTAAAAGATTTTGAGTTTCAGTACATTACCTAATGTAATTCCTTGAATAATCAACAGTTTTTTATATATTAGGCTTTGCGTTAATAATTTTGCCCCACTGCAAGCTAATGTAAGTATTTCAAGCATGTTTAAGGTAGGCTAGGCTATGATGTTTGTTAGGTTAGATGCACTGTATTAAAATACATTTTCACATCACGGTATTTCTTCCTTATGATAGGTTTATTGGAATGTAACCCCATCCCCTTCATTACCAAACAAAGTAGTGCATTACCAAGGAACGAAAACAAAACACTGTGCTGTGTTTACATATTTATCATCATAATTTTACTCATATTTATTGTTGTGATGAAGCACCTTAATGTATTCGTGTTTAATGCTGTGTCTTCCAGTGCCCGGAAGAATATTCATTGTACAGCGTAATAGGCAGTTTACTGTACAGATGACAATAAGCCCTTGGGGGGGGGGGGTGGAGAAGGGTAAGAAAGCATCCATCAGTGCTCATCCCTATCAGGGTGGTGATGAGCCTGGAGCCTGTCCCAGGAAGCAGAGGATGCGAGACGCCAGTCAGTTGCAGAAGGAAGCAGACAGACCGCTGGCGGTGGGACTGATTACCGTGTCACTCTGCCTGCTGCTCCATACATCCTACAATCGTATAATATTTACAATTTGCACAGTTTTTGTTTTTTTATCTTTTACTCATTGCATTACCCACTGTACTAAGGCGACATACTTTATTTTTGAAAAAGCAAAATCAGACAGTATCAAGAGGGGCCCAACAGTGACATCACTCTGGTGGACCTGGGATTCGAACCAGTGACCTTCTGGACACGGGTACCGCTGCACGCATGTACTACCATAAGATATGATTTAGCATGTACAGAAGATGGAGGCGCTGGTAGAGGAGGGTGTGTTTGGCTTCTGATCATGGTTCCCCTGAAGGCAAAGTGGGGTGGGGGGGGGGCGGTCAGGGGAGCCGGAGGCACGTCAGCAGGGTGTGAACCTGGCACTGCTCCATGCAACCGCGACACCAGGAAAAAAAAAAAAACACACACACCGGCAGCTTGTTAGTTATGAGCCCCCGCGGGCCCGGTACTGATACCCTGGGGAGGGGTGCGACAAAAAAGACAAAATGGGGGGCGGGTGGAAAAACATGAGGTAGGTTTGCGTGGCTTAATATGAGCAGCGGCAACGGTGGGGCGGGGGGGGGAATCATGTGCTCTATGAACACAGCAGGGGGGGGCATGTGCTGCATCAGGTGAGGGCGGAGGGGGGGGGGTTTAAATAAGTCAGGTACTGAGCTTTGAGCCTAGGAGGTGGTGCCTCTTGTAAACATTACTGCTTCCTATTCAAGTGGACTCTGATTGGCCCATTTTTACATACCTAAAATACTCCCTTAACCTTCTCTCCTAGGCCAAATATGTCATATTAATATATCCATCCATCCATCCATCCATCCATCCACCACCTTCTTATCCTCAGCAGTGTTGTGGGACATACTTACATATTAATATCATTATATATCATTATACATTTCTGATGCTACATAAATGACTGCCACAAATATAATGTATCATAACATTATCCACTGGGATAGGATGTGATGGTGTTGGTTTTGCTAATTTTTTTTTACTGATACAGATAAATACAGACACGATATACACTACAGCAACTCACAATCACACTCTAGTGGTGATGGAGATTAATGGCATGAGACTGCGTGCATAGACCCGCCCAAATTGAACTGTTAATAAAAAGTTTTGAAATTGAGATTCTGTAACACGGCAAACTTTCTGTCACTGGAAAGTGCCGTCATCGATGCAAATATTGCACGTTTGAGATAAAACGTGGTTCCCAGATATCTGCTACCCACATCAACCCCAAGAACATCCATCCATCCATCCATCCATTTTCCAAACCGCTTATCCTACTGGGTCGCGGGGGGTCCGGAGCCTATTCCGGAAGCAAT
>JAODJX010000066.1:704139-715997 GCA_026776945.1 Isichthys henryi
AAAGGAACACCACCTCAGGAGTAAACATGGCTGAAGTAGGTCTAACTGCTGCCATCAGCAGGAAGGCAGATGGGGGGGGCGGGGGGTGGCAGCTGGAGGCTTGTACTCCGGACACAGGGGAGGTCACAGAGTCAGACAGGTTCCTTTAGAGCTCCGTAAATATCCGGCCTGGGGGAGGGCACTAAATCAGACGAGGCTCTCACCTCCACTGGCGTACTCCATTACGAGGTACAGCGTCTTCTCAGTCTCGATCACTTCGAATAACTTCACTGCAGAGAGGGAAAGACGACTTAGAGTCACTGTTTGACAATACTTATGGCACGACGATCTCGTAAAGACACACGACTGCCTGCCTGCCTGACTTCCCTCTATTGTTTACAGAAAGCAGCTCGCACAAACCGGCCCCACAATGCAGGTGTTCTTGGAAGTGCAAAGCCATGATTTCCCTGGTAACCTAACATTCAGGTTACTCCCGTCTGCCTCACGCCGAACCGGCACTCAGCGAGAATGCAGGAATTACAAGCTGGGCCACGAGGCGCTTTCCGACTCACCGATGTTGGGATGATTCAACAGCTTCATGATTCTGACTTCACGGAAGAGCTGCGGGATGGACGGACAGATAGACAGACAGAGGAAGGGGAAAGGCAGGGTGACTCAATAGCGCCCCCTCCCAGTCTTGAGCAGCGGTACTCATGTGATTGCATGCCACATGTTTACTATGAGCGTCTACTTCACAAACACCGCACCCGGTTGTCTCTACGGGTCAGACGTCAACAACAACGAGTTTTATCAGCCTTCTGCTGCTTCTATGGTTTTGCGGGCCGATGTTTATTCATTTCACCGAATTAGAAAAGACAATGGAAAGTCATTCTTACTGACCACACCCATCTGACAGCATAGGAAGCCTAAGAGCCTAATTATGGGTTAATCGCTTTCCGCTCTTCCATCACAATAAAGTCTTCCTGCTTTACAAAAGAGGCGGGGTCAGCAATTTTGTCACTCACCTTCTGCAGACTGGATGAATTCATCTGAGTCTTATCTATGATTTTCACAGCCACCTAAAGTCAGGGGACACAGGAGTTAAACGTCACCTTAAACCAGGTGACGTTTATCATACACAAGGCACCTGATTTGGGGGTTAATAAAAAAAATAAAAATTCAGACATGCACACCCAAAAACGGATTGCAGAAGTGAACATTGATCCAGTATGACATAAACCCACAGAGAAACCACTGGCCAGTGTTATAAACCAGGGAGAGCAGTGAGTAATAGACAAACGAGTGTATGACGAGTGACCTTACTTAGTCGATGATGTAACAGGAACCTGAACCATCTAATCTCAATTCACACATACAGTCAAACAACCCCTGCCCCTGCAATCCACTCTTACATCATCTACCTGTTATTTCAACCTGAATCTTTAAAACCACCCCCCTCCTCCAGCCCTCACACACCCCCTTTACACACCCCCAGAACATCACATCATACTGAGATGTGTTCTCAGTGTCACACAGTAAGCTAGCCACAAACACTCATCACAATGTGGTCACGGTGTACCGAAGCACTTTATACTTAAATTACTAATTCAGACCATTTACATACCTGTCACCACATATTAGCAACAATATTTTCCAAACCAGGCCAACAAAGCAACCGGCAGCCCAATCAAATGCCAAAGACACACATAGTTCAGAAGACAATTATTTCTGATTGGTTCGTGGGATCCAGTTACAAACCGACTGGATAAAATGACTCAGAGGTCAGAGGTCACTGCCAGTCTACAGGTAAACAGCAGCTAAACGGCAACCGTGCTCTTGAGACCATGTGCCAACAGAAAGTTACATTTCTGCTGAGACAGTAATAATCTGCTAGCAAAATACGACCCAGCCTCACACGGCCCTGTAACTTCACCCCCCAAGGAGCCTGGCTTCACACCATAAACACGAGTCTAAACTTACGTTGGGGGACGTAAAACGCGACCCCTTCCAAGCCAATTAGAAGACAGCCAAGTCAACACAAACTACGGGTGCGATATCATCGCCTTTTCCCACATGGCAGCCTGGTGACAGGGACACATCAAGGCCCGTTTCATCGCATGGGGTATGACGAGACCGTCATGCTGCCCGCATTGGAAATGACAGGTGAACATTTCAAGGGGGGAAAAAAACAAACACAAAAAATAAGCTGGACTTGAAATAACACGGATCAGGCAGAACTGTTTCCTGAGATGATTAAGAAACGAGCACATGTGAAACCATGAGGTCATAGGTTCGCATCCCAGAAGCAAGAAGGATTCACTCAACACAAATGTAAAAACAGTTACTTAATTCAGAAACCACAGCATATACAGTGCAATTCGGCATTTCCCGGTGTCCAATCTCTACGGCTGGGTCTCACCTCCTTCCCAGTGAGCACGTGCCGCGCCAGCTTGACCTTGGCGAAGTTGCCCTTGCCGATAGTCTTCAGCAGCCGGTACTGGCCGATGTGCGGCTGCTCGTCATTGGCGACGATGGGGGCCCGGCCGAGCGGCATGCTGGGACGCCCCCCCACCTTGGACTCTGCGTGTGACTGCAAAGAGGTGACGGGAGAAAGGTCAACCTTCTGACAGGGGCAACTCCCATAGACAGACTCAAGAAAACTAAGAATGAAATGAACTAAGTAAAAGCAGGGAAGAAGAACCCAGTACAGAATATGATCAGGTCAGGTTAGGTTAAAGAGAAAGAGCCACAAGAGTATTTGAAGCGTTTTGACACACTGTGGAAGTGAGAATTCAAACACAGACATGCCACAAGGACCCATCGCAGTCAACCTAGAAGTAGTGACTTGAGCACGGCATTCCTCCACAGGGGTTAGAAGGACGCATTGACATCACCCACCCACCCCATTTAAGCTGGGCTTTTACTCAGACAGAACTAATTGATTCAATCAACTAAAAGTGAGAGAAAGTGAAGATCTGCTTATTATAAAAAAAAAATCTTGAAAACAAGAAAGTCAAACGACAGAGGGCTGCACTCTCTTTTCACAGATCCCGACGTTGGAAAGGAAAATCTCATTCCGCCTGTCTGTTATCACCGAGAAGTGAGACTGACTCACTCGTCGGCGACGGATCTTTCTTGGAAAGGCGGTGTGTGGGATTCGGACGCCTGTGCTCTCGCCCGCTTTGCCGGGGCGAGGACTAAAAGGAGAGCGGAGGAAACAGAACGTCCCAAAAGCGCGAACACGCGGCCAGAAATAAAGGCGACGGGTGAAAGCGTTTAAACCATCAGCGAGATACGCAGCCGAAATCCGGAGCCCCATCAAAACCCAAACTCCCTTATGGACACGCGATCCCCCCAGCTTAAAATTACACGAGCTCGACTGGAGCCTGTCCGTTTGATATACATTTTGTTTGCAGCAGATGTGTGGGTCTCTGACACATCAGAAACCATGGAAACCAAAGAAGGTGCACACCGGAATAACATATACGTTTCTCCAGAACCTGCAAAAAACTTGCAAGCTGCACATAGCTCAACCCAACTGCACCTTAACGACGACATATAAACAGATGACCCGGAACCACTGATCCATGCAACCCGTCCCTATGTACTTAATTCCCCCCCCACCCCCAAGCATTTTTGGAACATTTTAAGAACATAAAAAGCAGTCTTACCAGATGTTCCTGCGCCAAAAACTAACAAGGTGAGATCGGAAGGCAGTGTGACCTTTTACCAACCCTATAATTAGGTCACATGTCATCTTCTCCTAAGTTGTGACACTGTCTCGGGCATAAACAGCAGGCACAGATGCTGCCTAGGGCTTTTCCGGGGAAATCAAGCTCCCGACGTCAAAAAGAAAGCCGAGAGATGCTCATACGGACTGGCAAGACAAGCTGAACGGGACGGGACGGGCGTACATGTGGCCAAAGATGGCCCTGAGAGAGGCCATATTTAAAAACGTGGGACGGCTTCACACGAAAGACGCCTGATTCGTTACTTCATTCAAGGTCCCCCCCCCCCCGAACTGGATGTGTCCGGGCGACGATAGAAAACAACCTCAACGCTGCTCAAAACAAGCGAGACCAGCATGCAAAAGCATAGTTACATGCCACTTTCAATTTTAAAATATAAACCTACCTCGACAGGCCCCTAATGCTGATCTCTCGTTTTCCTGGGGGCACGCGAACATTCGTAATTAATAAAGGAGGTGCTGGCTAACAGAGGCAGAAGGCACAAAGAAAAGGCCCTGCCATTGCGATTTTTACTGCCAGATGAAGCAGTTTTCTTCTTCTCTCTCTTTTTTTTTTTAAAACCGTGCAATTTGCTCTGCAAGCCACTAACCAGCTATCACCATGACTACGGGAAAAGGGGAAAAAAAAAAACCCAAAAAAGAGTAACTGCCCAGTAACTGTTAGCGTGGCGCATGGCCAAACGATGCCCTCGATCTGCGCTCTGGCGCAGACACAGATCAGTGGTTATCGGGAAACACCCGCTATAAGAGGGGGGCTCGGCTGGGAGGCGCGGCTCTCGGGGAGTCACCCCCTGCAGCAGCCACGCGGGGCCTGGGAGCCAAGCGGCGACGAGACACACGTGCACCCCATCTTCGCTGAGGCCACATCCTTCCTCCTCCACACCCACGCACTCATTCTTCTGCACGACACGAATCAAGATGCTCGCCGATGCTTCCCCAGGGGACAAAAGCTCCCCCAAGGAGCTACAGCGAGGCTTCCTGTAAGGTGTGGTGACTTTCTGGTATCACATGCAAAAGATGATGGAGGCAAATGGCAACGTCAATGAGGGGCACGTGGGTTAAAAACACTGCAAAATGTTTTGCAGACGGGTTGAGGCCTCCATAAACATGCTCTTGAGGGCTTCAGCTTGTCATACTTCTGCCATTTTCTTTCACCTACCTCCACCCACCGCCCCCCCCCCAGGGCAGTGACAGAAGCTCACAGGGAAGTTTGGGTAATGCAAGGAAGTTTCGTAACTGAGCCATGATGACGGCGCATGGGAGCGTGAGGAGCTGGCAGAACGAGTCTGGCTTTGTCCAGGGGAGCGGCAGAGCGCGGGATCGAGCCACGGCGACAAGCAGGGACACGCCGGGCGGGGGAGGGAGAGACTCTGCACACATAGGCCGGGGGACAGAAACCCTGAATGCCCCAATGGTGTGGGGGAGGCGGGGGCCGCTGATCATCCCCAAACATCTGACTCTTTGCGAAGAGACTTTTCAGAGAGATCTGAAGCGTGGGCCCACGTGACCAAAATCCAGTATTTTCTCAAACCTCGCACCTACAGAGAACACCGAGTTCTCCAGAGATGGGTTCAGAAGCGGCCCGGTTCAGGCAGAAACCCGAGCCGCCTCCGAAACCGTGCGCCGTAACCTGAGCAGCGCTGCAGATTCAACTCAGCGGAGGTGCATGTGCTGTTCTTCTTGTTTGGTTAGCAGAAGATTAACAGAAAGTCACATCCCCTCCTATCTCGGCATTCGTGCCTTTCTCGCAGACTCACACGCAGAATTCTTGTGCGCATCATTCGCTGTGGCGCTAGCGTGCAAGATGGACCACCGGTGGCACGTAAACAACTGCCTTGGTACGCGCTCAGTCAGACGTCGGCATTAAAACGGACAAATGCACAACCACGGGGACGGAGAATCGTCACACACAACACCAGCGTTTCGCTGCTGTTCCTTCCGACATTACCGCCGCCATTCACAACACAGGGATCTTAACTCAAGCCAGCTGAATCAGCATTTAGCCATAAATCACACTTTTTTTTTTTTTTTTTTTAAAAATCAATCTCATAAATACCACCGGCAGCCCAAGTAAGAACCAAGCTGCTAGCAGGTCAATAAATGTGTGGCGTGCGCGGTTTATTGAGTTTGGACGCAGTGCCTCTAACCGGAAGGTCGTCAGATTGAATTCCAGGAGCAATAGAATGATCTTTGTCATTGGCCCCCTTGAGCAAGGCCCTTAGCCAAAAGTCTTCCAAGAATCTTCAGTCTCTGCTTCCTCAAAAAAGAAAAAGCATGTCGCTTTGGCTATAGATGTTTACTAAATAAATAAAATGTACACATTAAATTACTGCAACACACTGCAGCCAACTTATTCCCACGGCAAGGTAGGGCCACCTGAAAACACATTATTAGACAGTCCGGCCAAATCGCAAAAACATCTGTCTGGCATCGGATGAAAGTTAGAGGGAGATACTGGACCTGTAATCAGACCCGGCGCTTATCTGCGGGGACCTCTTCCTCACTGCCTCTCCAGGTGAGGACGGCTTGCTGCCATTTCTGCGTGAGATTACTGCATTACGCACCAAGGGATGGGTATGACACACAAGCATGGGTTCCAGAGCAAGCCTGTCTCACCTCACCTACTAGCTCAGTAGCCCCACGGGAGTGTGGAAAGCTCTCACCCAGAATACCGAGGGTGAGCTTTTTGTGACACAGAGTACATCTGGGCTTCAGACCCTCCCTGAATGTTCTTTATAGCAAATTTGCAAGATTCTTACCCGAGAATGATTTTTTTTTTTTTAAAGACGATAGAGCTTCATCACATGACCTACGGACCATGATGCCTTTGGGCTTCCCTGAAACCGAAATCCAACAGTTCCTGATGTCGGCCGCCCAGGTTAACAGTGCCGAATAAAATGGGGAAACACCCGAGTTCCCAGCAGCTCTTTGCTAGCTTACTTTGGCAACAGAGTAAATCAGGGTCTCTCAGCCCAGTCCTTGGGGACCACCAGACAGTCCATGTTTTCACTCCCTCTCAGCTCGCAGCCAATCAAGATCTCCAAATACCTGGCGTAGGTGTTTAGGAAGCCGGGAGGAATCAAAAGTGTGGACTGTCTGCTTTGTTATCAATTTGGCTTCGGACCTCTGCTTGCTTGGGGGGGGGGGGGGGTGTAACATGGTTATGACCAGACACTCCCAGAGAGGTTAAAAGGGAGGGAGCAGTGAATTTCATGCAAAAAAATAAAAAATAAATCAGCAGTTGAACTAATCACACCAAAAATCATTATCCATCCTAATTTTTCTCCATAGTTAAACTGAATATTTTTCTAAAAATGGGACATTTTAATAATACTCCAGAGAAAAGAGAAATACAGACATCATAATATAATAATACACTCGAGTATCTAAAATAAAACTACAGATTCCAATTGCAGGTCCCTACCAGAGAATGAAGGCCAGTTTTTTTGGTATCCGATATTCACCCGTTCAGGAATATAAATTAATGCACATTAATGACTTAAAGCTACCCACTGGTCTTTGGTTAGACATTTTCATAGAAATGGGTACACTAGCAGTACAGCAAGTCACAGTTAACACGTAGCAATCTGGGTGCAGCTCTGAGGATCACTGCACAGAGAGATAAGACGATCGGCTGGAGGAAGAAGAAATGACACCTGAAGGAAAAGCTGTGAACAGACAGGCCAGAGAGGGGGAGGGGGGATCAAGAGAGAGAATGCCGCCTTCCCAGACACACGACACTTGAAATGGCAACTGGAGAGGCAGTAGACAGCAGGCAATGGAGACACAGCGAGAATGTAGAACGCAAAGACGATGCAGGGAAGCTCCCTTCAGAATGCAGAGGTGACCTGCAGGAACTGGGAAACGGACTGGACAGTTGGATGCAGGGAGGAAAGAGGGATTGAGGCAGAGATGGAGGGAGAAAGGGTGCAGCGTTGAGCTCACAAGGGGCCAATTTGGCTATAGGGTGGAGGAGTGCGAGACCAAAAGAGCCTCCGTGAATCAGATTGCGAAGTCGATCATCGTCCTCAAGGCCCAGAAAGCATGCACGTCTCTTATACAACGCTGACAAGGACGATGTCGCTCTCAGAATACAAGCCAGGTGCAAATGATGAGCCAAGCAAACAGCCATTGGGATCACAGAACCAGGGTACACGGGGAAAAAAAAATGTCAAAGGATGGCCTTAAGCATGCACGTGGCCGCTCAGTGACTGCAGACAAGAGGGCCTGACCCATCTCCAGCCCATCTCAGAGACAGACGCGTATTCCCTGTCCTCTGCGTCCCCTCCGGCAGCCCGGCCTCGACACAGGTAGCAATGAGCACCGGGGGCCAAGTTAAACCTATTTAGCGGATAATTTTACCATTAAGGATGCAAACTCGAAACCCAAAAGAGGCTGGACAGGTCCTGCTGTGATATCTTAGGTCTGGGACCTTCTGCAGAAATGCTCCAGTAAAGCAAACCCCCAACTGTGACGTAAAGCTGTGAAGCAGTAAGGTCTGCACACGGATCAGGCCACTGCAAATGCTTTGCAGGTTCCTGGAAAGGTTCTTTGTTCTCCGAGCCATCTCGAAAAGCGTCTACCAGCCACACGCAGCGGCCCAGCAGCTACAGCGAAAGATGCAACATACGCACTCACACTAGGAGAAAAACGCACAATGCAATATCGGGTTTCGAAGCAGTGAGAGGTTCAGCTGAGTTTCAGCCATTAACTTCTTGTACCAGCTGAAGATTTGGTGGCCTGAATCTAGCTACACACTACTGGTGACCACAGTTGAACAGACAGCAACAGGGTCCGCATGGAATGGATCCAACCGCAAGTCAGACGACAAACGCGGTTATGAACCAGCAGCATCTGCTGGGCCGCCGCCAGCCCTGGCAACAGCTCCGGCTCATGATCTTGAGGGTAGGAAGCTGCAGGTTTCACGGCCCATATCACCTTTAAAGCTCCAGCGAAAGCCGCTGCTGAGGAAAACCAGCCTGGCCTAATTCTGCGTTCCAGTTTGTGCCAAAGATGGTCCAGCGGGGCGTTGATCCCGTCTCAGGGACAAACTGTTTCCAAGATTTTTGGGGACTGTGCTTAGTGACACTACAAGTCTGGATGCCCGCCGCAACTCCTAATGGCCACTCGGTATCCAGACAGCCTGACATTGTCATCTCCGTGTCAGTTAAAGGTCACCAAACTGGGGTTTGTGGCTCGGTGGGTTTGACCTCCGTGCCTGTGATCAGGAGGTCTCTGGTTTGAATCCTGTGCTCACCAAAGATGAGAAATGCGAAACCACAATCCAATCACATTACAAACCCCTTCTCAAACAATAGGCAGTTTCATTTCCACTGTCAACTGCAGGTCAGGCATCAACAATTATTAACCAGACTTCACACCCCCTAACTCCTGCCTCATTCACTCAATGTGTAACATTTCACATTAAATCAAGAGCTTAGACATCACCAGCCTACAGTGAAATTCAACAGCAGGGACATTCAGCCTCATTCGGCTACATGCAAATAGTATAAGGAACATGTTTCACATTTATTACGGCGAGTAATCTGAACTTCCAGCTGCCAGGTGTGTTCTGTGCCCCACTCACCAGACAGTGCCGAATGATGCCAGGCTGATGTCTCCCTGAAGCTCACATTATGACCCAACTTCTTAAACCCCAAGATCCCGCTTTCCGCTGTAAGGCTCTGCACAAGTGTAACATGCAATCCGGGCTGTGACAGGACCCAAAGCACCAGAAGCCATAAACATAGCGGGCAGGGACAGAAGGGCGGCAGGTGGGGGACAGGGTGATAAAAGGGGTGCGGTTAGGCTTGTGGCTTGAGTACTGGGGTATAAATATCGCAAGGGGCTATTCATAGGCCACACACTGAGACAGCCAGGATCCAGACAACATCTAAACTACCCCTGCCCTCACTTCTATTCTCGATTCGCTCCACCCCTCCCCCCTCAAGGGGGCACTGAGTAAGGTGGCAGTTAAGAACGTAGGCTTGCAACTAGTAGGTTGCCAATTCTAGTCCCAAGAGAGGGCCTGTCGAGTCTCACAGCTGGATACTGAAATGGTTGCTTAATCAGCTACTTTTCAAAACAAATCACTCGTAAATCCCACAGATGACCTAATACGCAAGACCATTTCAAAACATTAACACACACATGGGATAAAAACTAAGTTTGAAAAGAAGCGTTCTGTTTGTTTATTCGCTAAGCAGAGGCTGTACAAGCAGACATGTCAACCTTCACAGAACTTCCCCTCTCGTTCAGAGGGCTTCTTCCATTACAAGATGTGCATGTTATCTCACAAACGATCAAAACAAAAGCAGGCGACAGCGTCGAGTTCAAACGCCGAGCCGAGGACGTGAACTCCTCGTTTGAACACACGGGGAAACGATCAAGGTCCAGCAGCTTCAGAGAAGCTCTTTACAGACAACAATCTTGTCATTTGACTTTTCTAGCTACTTTTTGTTGGGGGGGGAATAATTATACAACACAAAACATTTTCAAACGAGGTCTACAGAAAAAGTCTGTCAGAGAGCCTAGAGGGAAACATCACCGCAAACTGAACATGACTTTGTTGCTTTCTCACAATTGTTTATTCCCCTGTACTAAAAATATTATACATTTTATATATATATATATATAGAAAATATAGACAAGGTGACAAACGGACTGATTTGTTGTCTGATAGTATAGACATAGACTAACAGTGACCAACGCTGGATCGGAAACACCAAGTAATTCACGCAACAACAAAGACAAAGTAACCTGGAAACGAAACAGGCAGGCAGCCACCCTCCCCCATACATGCACATCAATCGCAGCACAATGACGGACAGGCACTCCCCTCCGGAGAGATTCCCACGCCCAGTGAGACTGGACGTGCCGGTTTTCAGACAGCAGAACGGGCGTTGAATGTTCCTCTCTTCCCAGAGTGTCCAAAAGCCATGATTGACCCTAAACTCTTTAATTTATCGAAACATCAGCTGAACGGTTGGAGCCCCAACCTACCATTTCTATTTCATCTCAAGACCATAAAGAGGTACTTCCTGAAACAATCCAGTTTAAATCTGTAAGATTATTATTATTATATTATCGCAGTTACTTTAGCGGCATTTTTACCCCCCCAAAATGACCTCCCGATCCTACACACGACCACGCCACAAAGCATCACGATTTACTCAAGTGTGTGGTTGAATATAGACTGAGCAGCCGAACATACTCTGTACGGGAATCCCAGTTCCCTGGATGGCATTTCCCCCACCTGCCGCCGCGGCATCAGGGGCGCCGACGTAGACATTGGAGATTCCCCCCGATAAGTCCAGGCCCGGAGCACGCGTCGAGGGAACGCCGAAGCGAGACGGGCCAAGGCAACAAGCTGATCCACGGTGACTCGCGAGAGAGGGGAGAGGAACCGAGAAAAGGGAGAGCACTTCCACCTAGAGTGAGGCACACCGACACCCAGGGAAAAGGCTCACGCCCACAACGTCAGCGCCAAACCAACCACTTCGGGTTCCCGCACAGAGCAGAACGTTGACGACAGCTTATTTTACCTCGAGCATCTTGTCACAAGTTGAGAGCAAAACAATGACGACTACGGCTCCGGTTCCCGCAGGCCAATCGAACCCTCCCGGCCACCTCTTAAGCAAGCCGGAGCCGCCGCTAGATCTGCAGGGCAGAGCCGGGGCCGGATGCCTCACAGATGACAGAGGCTGGGCTGGGGAGGCCGGCCCTCAGGGGCCGAGGCATCGCTTTTGTCACGGGCCCCTGACGCAAGCCACGACACGCATGTCATGAAACGTGATGTACAGACAAAGCTGTGAACCATGAGAGAACACGCACGCCAAAAAGACCTTCATCCTGATCGCTTACACTGGTGCCCACCGGCAAAAAGCAAGCAAAAGCAACAGGGAGCGATTACGAACTTCAAGTGAATGCACTCGCCTCAAATTTCCAGATGCACATGGGATTTCAGACATTAAAAAGGGATATTATTATTTCCATCCATCCATTTTGTACACCCGCCTGTCCTAAGCAGGGTCGCGGGGGGTCCGGAGCCTATCCCAGGAGCTACGGGTGCAATTTCATTTGACATTAATTGGTAGATGCTTTGATCCAAAGCGATGTACTTTTTTGTGAA
>JAODJX010000066.1:717575-747147 GCA_026776945.1 Isichthys henryi
GCTCTCCTTACCTGGCCGGTCGAGTGCTCGGCGGCCGGCAGCAATGGCGTCGGCGTTGACATGTCTTATATAAAAAACAAAAATTAAAATAAAAAAAAGTAGGGAGGGGGTCGAGGAAGCTGTTCAGGGTCCGACGCACATCGATCTCCAGCTGTCAGCAGGAAGAGGGTGTAAAAAAAAAAAACACACACACGCCGCGATCAACAAGTTGGCTCCTCCATCGGCACCCGGCTAGAGAGCAGCTGGCCAGCGGCAAGTCCCTCGGCGGCTTCGCTCTTCAGCCACCGGCGGATAAAGTCATGTATATAAAAAACGATAAACGGACAGGGAGGCTGTCGGAGAGCTAAATCGCGAAGGATAAAACACCGGTGCAAGCGGTGGGGGGCCTTCCGACGAACGTCATCTGTTACATCGGGGTGGTGTTTTCTCTTTCCCCCCCCGCTAAATCCGTCCCGGCTGCGGATGAAGGGAGGAGGGGAGCGGAGGTCCGCCGGCTATGCGGGGGCAACCGGGCGCGGCGGCTCCGGGGGCGGCGCTCTCACGCTCGGCTGGCGCGTGCCGACTGGGCCCGGGGATCCAGACTTCGGTCCGAGTGGCAGCCGGCTCGCGGGACTCGGGCGACCTTCGACAGGAGAAAGAAATCGGGGAGGGGGGGGAAAAAACAAAAACTAGTGGATCAGGAAGAATGAGGACGCAAAAGGGAGAAAAATTCGGGCAAGGGAGAAAATCCGGGTGTGGAGGCAGCGTGTACACCTCGGCATTACCGCAGCCAGCGGAGAAATAATCTGAAAGTCGCCCCAAGTCAGGAAAAAAAAGCCTGTCGATTATATTGCAGCAATAAGAAATGGCCGGGGTGTTGCAAGTCGAAGAGGAAGGAGAAAAGAAAAAAAAAATCAACGTCTTATAAAAGCAGCCATGATCTTCCCGGTTGTACGCACAGGTGCTCCGTACCTTCCGAGCGCTTCGGGAGGGGGGGTGGTCGGCGGATCTCCGAAGGCGGACGGCACTCAGTCGGTGCAGCGCCCGAAAGCCGACGCTGCATCTGCTGCTAAGCCTAAGTACCGGAACAGGCGCCAGGAAACATGGCCGCTGTGCGGACGGTGCCGGAGGGGAGGAGGGTAACGGGGCTGTCCGTCGGAATTCGCCTTCGACAGTAATCGGTTCCAGTCGACCAACATCGATTATGGCATACCAGACGATGTTAGATTATACAGTAAAAACATAGATATATATTCCCACACAAAATATATTTTCAGACTATAATTTAAGTGACATATATAATTTCTAAAAGCACATCAATACCCCAATGTATTAACTTACTAAGTGGTTCCACTGGCACATATTTGGCATAAAAATCAATATCATGCACCCTTCATTCAGAAGTAGCGTAAGCTTTAAGATATAGAATGTATCATGCTATATGAGCAACATGTCTAGCTACAAGCAACACATATATGTGTATATAGGCCTACAATTTCAAAAATAAGCATGACATCATGTCATTCTATGACATTGAACCATGCCGGACAGCTATAGAAAAACAAGTAGGGGTATTGCGCTGAAGTGATGTACAGGGGTGAAAAGGTGTGCTTTTCGGTTGCTGGAAGGGGGGATCCGCAATAGCGCATATAAAATAATTACAGCTCGAGCCTGACTAACACGGAAAACGTTGCGACTCTGCTGCCACCAAGTGGACACTGGTTCTTATTACCAATTAGTACATCCCAATGACAAAAATTATGAAGCATTATTAACGGAGATCTTAATAATGTGATATTTAAAACACGTTTAATACGTCCGGACATGTCTATCCCACACCGCAATTGAACTTTTTGGAGTTACCTACGCCGAGTGGAGGAGAGCCGCCACACCGAGCCGGCTTATTTTGCGGTAGCTTAATCATTTGTTTCCTTTTATGTAAGATACAAAAAAGAATCCAGAAAAAGGCGATATATATATATATATATATATATATGTATGTGTATATGTATATATATATCGCCTTTTTCTGGATTCTTTTTTGTATCTTACATAAAAGGAAACAAATATAGATAGATAGATAGATAGATAGATAGATAGATAGATAGATAGGTAGATAGATAGATAGATAGACAGACAGACAGATAGACAGATAGACAGACAGACAGACAGACAGATAGTGTAACGCACGGCATGGTGGTGCAGTGGTTCGCACTGTTGCCTCACACCTCTGGGTCCCAGGTTCGAATCTCTGCCTGGGTCACATGTGTTTGCATGTTCTCCCCATGTCGTCGTGGGGTTTCCTCCAGGTACTCCGGTTTCCCACCACAGTCCATAGGTGTGCATGTGTAAGTGTCTGGTGTGTGAGTGTGCCCTGCGATGGGCTGGCCCCCCATCCTGGGTTGTTCCCTGCCTCATGCCCATTGCTTCAGGGATAGGCTCCGGACCCCCCACGACCCAGTAGGATAAGGGGTTTGTAAAATGGATGGATGGATGGATATAGTGTAACCAAAAATTATTTGTACACTTTGAATGGTCAAAAATGCAAATGATATTCAGGATATTGAAGAACAAATTTTAAAAATGGTCTTAAATGTCACAATTATGTGCAAGTCATGTAAAGAAACGAGAAAAGCTTTTATTGAAAACATATTCTGGAATTGTTTTCAGATTATGAAATGTATTGCCTTCAAACAATTATTTGTATACCTGTCCACTGGAGTTTTCTCAAAGTCCTGCTCCGTTTTTGGTAGGCCCTCTTGCATGCAGCCTCCTGGGCATACTTTCAACAAAAACTCTCCCATGCGCGGTGGAGCATGTCTTTCAAATTTTGTTTGTTGTTTGGTGGGTCTGTTGGGCATTTCCTCACCATCTCAGCCCAGAGTTGCTCAGTAGGATTGAGATTTCGCACCATGTGGGGGTCGCTCAAGCACTTTCGCCGCCTTCTTGGAGAGAAAGGCTATCACATGCTTCTCAGTGTGCTTGGGGTTGTTATCTTGGTGACATCCAAGCAGTTTGGCAGCAGATGGGATAATCTGGGTGGACGGGAGCTCCTCATACACCTCGGAATTCATGATGCCATCAGTAAAATGCAAATTGCTGACACCAGAAGCTGCCATGCAATCCCAAACCAATACGCTCCCGCCACCATGTTTCATGGTTGGATTTAGGCACTGGGGGCCATTATCCTCCTTTGAGTTGCACTATGCTCTCTGATGGCCATCTAATCCAAACATGTTGGATTTGGATTCATCAGACCATATGATCGATTTCCAGAAGCTGGTAGGCTTGCCGCGTTCTTTGGCAAATTTCAGATGTTTCAGTTTGTTCATTTTACTTTTAAATGCGTTCTTACAAGGAATATTTTTCATGGCAAGCTCATCGATGTACCTTTATTTTTCTCCATTTCTCCTACAGAATAATGGTTTCACCGATCTTGAATTTCTGGATGATGTCGTGCACAGAAGTGTGCCTCATGTCACGGGCTCTGGAATTTCGATCAGGAGGGCGGGGCACGGTGCAGGCGGGGATAAGGAGGTGGATGATCCACTTGTAGCGCACAGGATGAACGGCTCACAGAAACTGAAAACACGGGAAACACCACAAAACAATGGACCACGAGGGGTCAAAAAGCAAATACCGAAAAACAAAGACTAACTATCAAGGGTCAGGGCAACAAGGAGCATGCAGGCAGGCGAAGTACAAATAACACAACACAGGGTAACAGGGACTCTGAATGCAACTCAAATACACCTTCTGAAAAGAATATGAAATATATTACTGACATACAATATCAAAAATGACTCCAGGAGGAACCAAACAGGATCAGGAACTTAAATACTAAAAGCTAACGAAAGTAATGCAGGACAAGTGAAAACAATTAACAAGGGCTGGTAACAGGCAACAAGTGAAATTAATACAACTAAAATCATGAAACTCAAACTAGGAAACAGAATCAAACACTAAGGGAATAACAGACAAGTAAGACAGAACCACGGGCACAAAGTCAAAAACCAAAACTGAATACAAATCACAAGACGCAGGAACTAGAAAACTGATACAAATGAAACACTTGGGAGCAAAATCAAAACACAAAAACAAAGGAGGCAGGATTCAAACACACGACCGAGAGGATTACAGGTGGCGGCATACTCAGCTCATTGAACTATGCGGCTGTCTGGGGAGCAAGAGAAACATTAAAGACTGACAACGGGTAGGACAGGATGGCCAGTGACACCTGCTGGCCAAACAGGGAGAAGACATGAAAGAATCAGACAGACGGCTGCAGACCCTGACAGCCTTATATCAAGTCCAGTGGCAATTTTTTTTTAACAGAAAGACCCTAGCTGACTGTGAGATTTTATGATTCTTTCCCTCAATGCATTGGGTATTTCAGCAGTTTTACCCATGTTGGAAAACTCAACTGATCCTATAAATGCTTGTGTGGAGAATGACCACCAAGACAACTTTTAGAAACTAAGGGCACCCTATTAACTGCCTACTTGGGACACCTGCTGTTATGTGTTGTGTTAAATGATCTCTGTTATGACTGGGAACTCCTCCCGTTGTCATCTATTCGCCCAACTCTGAATGGCCACGTATGCAAATAATTATTTGAAGGCAATAAATTACATAATTTGAATACGATTCCAGAATGTGTTTTGCATAAAAAAAAATTCTTGTTCCTTTACATAGCACACACATAATTGTAACGTTTTAGACAGTTTTTAAAGTTTGCTCTTCAATATCCTCAATTTCATTTCCATTTTGATTACACTGTACTTTGGCTACACTGCGTATATAAATTAATTTATGAAACAATGATAAAAATAAAGCTACAGTCGAACATTTGAATCTATTGTTTTTCTGCTTATGTGTTTTGCTAATTCTGTATAATGTGATTAATGTACTTTGTGCTGAAGTACTTTATTAAAAATTAGAATTAGACATTCTGTCTTGTAAGCTATTCACTAGGAAATGTTTGGATTGAGATATGTTAGAAACAACTAAAATTCCCTTTCCTGACCCAAAACCTACAAGGAAAGTACTAAACCTAAAAAATATATGGTGGAGTTGGTGACATGACAAGGCTGGGTCTGTCAACATAGAGGGTGCAAAACACCACTAGGGTGTAGTTCGTTTTATCTTTATACGTGGTTGTTTTTATGTGGCTGTCGTCATACATAATATGGGAAACAGTACTTTGTTCACAGCTAAAACAAAAAGAAAAGCATCGATTTGATGCTGGGGGAACCGTGAGGAAAAACCTGAAAAAAACGCATTACCGTAATCAAAGGGCTTTTCCGCGTGCAGTCGACACAGAATTCGATAACTTCTTCCGTTCAATTTATAGTCAAAGAAACAGAAGTAATCGTTTGACAACAATTGGGCAGCTGGTTGCTATTGTAAAAACGGAGGCAGTTGAATAGAACCGATATGATAGCTAAATAATTAATGCGGAAACAGTGTAAAGAAAGAAATTGGGATATATAGTACAATAATCTGTTATTTAATAGAAACTATGTGAAAGCAAAATAACCCACCAACTTCAGGATCCAAAAATCTATGCATAAGGGTATCTGGTGAATGACGTTTTTGAGAGTTATTGTGAAGTAGGACAATCGTTATAGAGCGTGACCTTGGTAATTCCCAGTAACCGCAAGGGAGTCCTGATAAAGATCAGAAAAGTGGGGAAATCCCTACGTTAACTTTCCCAGGATTTCCCGCCACATTCGCTTCACTTTTATTGCGTCCAGGGATGAAATGAAAATATGGAGGGGGCAAGCAGAGACAACTGTAGCCTCGATATCCCGTATAGGCCTACAGAAAGCAGCCATGAAAGACGTAATGTGTACATTTTGCGGGGAAACTTGTGAAATAAATAAACGCATAAAGTGGTAGAAATACAAAATCCGTGTTTTCTGCATGTTTCCTAAAGTTTTTTTTACTTTTACATAATCATCTTATTGTGCCAAAGTCACATGATACAGGTTAAAATCATTCGCTTAGCACCAAGAAACTGAATCAGGGGATTCTCTTTTCCCGTTACTGCCTTCCACATTCAAAATTTCTAATAGGGTTTAATACGTCACTTCCTGACTGTGTTGCTAGGGTTAGAAGAAGCGGGAACATTTAATAGATTTATAAGGTTGTCTGATCTTACAATAAAGCCGTGGTCTTGATGACAGCGGGTCAGTGTCTTATCGTGACAGCAAGGCTTAGCTAAGGAACCTCATCTGACAACAGCAGCAGATCACAATGAACCAGAATGGGACTCTCTGGAGATCAGCTGCATGCATACAAGCTCGCACTTGGACGCCTACTTGAACTTATCTGGGCAGTATGTCCAGGATGGGTGGGCAGCTAGTTTAACAATGTGCCGGTGCGCCCCTTGTTATTCAGTATCAGCATTTATTGAGAGGTATGGGTACTCTTAAGAGAACAAAAAAGAGGTGCTGGTACTGCGTATGGATGAGTACCGGCCGACTTCAAGCACAGTTCTTGACTAAGATTAGGGATTTTTGTTCCTAATACAATTCCTTATACAATAAAAAACTGTAAACCTAACGCAAAAACTAACATTTGCGGTAGTAGATTTCTGGATAAGTCTGATTAAATAACAAAACACTAGAAAGCCCACAAGAAAGGTCAATGTTCAGTCAATCAGTTCAATGATAAATTAAACACATCCCCTATGTTTATATAATTACAACTTCTTGCATAATTCACATATCTACCATTTTGCGCTTCCCCTTCTTACCGGCTCTCTATCGCTCTTCTATACCATAATCCAGCAAATGGTTTTGGATCGCAGGCATCGTCACCAGAACCTGTTCGTTCATTGGTCTGCAGTGATGTCATACGCTTTGTGGAGCCCACCTCTGTTTTACTTCTTCACACACAGTCCAACACACACACGCGCGCACGCACACACATACACATCCAAACACGCACACTTAGATTTACACATACATACACAAACACTGACACTGTTCCTGAAAATGCCGATTTTGTCGTAATGCCTTGGATGTTTCCTTTCTTCATAATACTGGCTCGCTTGCCCATCTCATCAAATGTCTAGGATTTCTCTTAGCCCGACATGGGTGACAGATAAAGACAGAAAAATCCCTTGCATCACTGCGGAACACACAAGAAGATAAATCTACATGTCTGGATTTTGCTACACAGCGAGAATTTCGCTTTAGAAACGGAAGAATTTCTATTAATTAAATATGACGATACGGCGGAAAGGGCATTCATAACGTGAGTGAACGATTGGAATTTAAGTTGCATTTTATTTGATTGTGTTCATTATTGTTCCTGTAAGCAGTGCTTTTTAAATTAATATTAATTCGTATTGTGGACATGGACGAATAACATCCACCATGTGAGGCACAGTCACCTATGTACACATTTAGTACCTTCCCCTTTAAGTTAAATAAGGGGGTTTAAATAAGACTGGTTTAAGTACAAATTGTTGTCATTTATGCCATGTAATACAACGGTCTGTCTCAGCGAAACTCAGCCTCTCTCGATCTGAACAGAATCTAACGTGTGAGATACAAAGGTCGCATTATTTTTTTAAACTATACCATAAATCCCCTTCACTCCGTCCCCCAGTAGTCGGGGGGCAAATTCTATGGCTGCTGCTGAGAACAGCATAAACAATACATTATTAATCGGACAAAAACACAGCGGTACTATTGATATTATGCTGATCTACGGCTTTTATCAGAAAACGAGGGATTCAGTCAGACGACACTAAATACGATTTACAAATAGAACACGAAATGTTATATTCAAATTTCATTTAACTGCTTTCACTAAACACTATAGGCTATAACTAGCTTCTGGGGATACGGTAATCTCGTGGCAGTAATATTTATTTAAAAATTGCGCTTCTAATAACAAAAAAATATCACTATCTAGGCCTGAGTAAACTAATAATAATAATAATTTGATGGTTACCCGGTTGGTCACTCTATTGCTCATTTTCGTTGTATTACTGTGTTTGACGGATTTACGGGAACAAAGAACGCTCACATAGTATTTGATCTAACAATGCCGGGAGGTTAGGGCACCGTTAGCGACACGCATGGACCAAACAACGTTATAACATAAATATGTACTATTTGTCATTAACGTTTAATGCAGACTTTTTCTAATACTTTCTGATAGTGACGCTCAATTTGCACCTAAAATGCAATGCCAAAAACGACCGCTAACCTCCCGTAACACCTTCAATAAACTGCAAATGTTGCGTGACGTAGCGATTATTGTAACAGAGATCTGAGTGTGAAATTAAACAATAACCTTTCGCTAACCTTCACGTGATTTCTATATCCCAACCGTTAGCAAGACAACGCCAGTGAACGTACTTTTACAGCGGTATTGAAGGATGCATAATTTTTGTTTTATACCGCACATAGACTCAGACCATTTCCAGCGTGTGCTCTTCGTTTGGCACGCTTAAGTTTTCTACGCTCATTCACAACATGGCTGTCCCAGAACCCAGTGTCAGCACGTTATTATTTTATTTAATCTCCATGGTGGATGGAAGCAACACTTCTTCCGTTTAGTGTTTTCTAAAGCTCATGAAATAAAATAAATTGGGACAGATAGTTAAGGACTTAGGTTTGAAGTGAGACAGATCTAAAAAAAAAAAAAACTGATGTTATGACTAGGCAGAGGGAAGCAGGACCAGGCACAACAAATGGGAACAATATGAACGACTGCTAAAGGCTATGAGGATAGGTCTTCTGTGTGCTTGTTTATGTCCTCTCCGCAAGCTCAGGATCGACAGGGCTACCAGATATTGTGCTGTACCCAGCCCTGGAGCCTGCTGCTCTGAGGGAATCTGATCAGAGCGATGCTGACTCAGGCTTGTGACAATAACTGGGTCAATGTTAGCTTCTCACAGGCCATAAAGTTAGGAAGGGAGTGGAGGAAGGAAGGAAGGGCCGACTGTCACCAAGCTTTGGCTGTGGAGAAAGAGTGCATAGCTTCAATGCTTTGCCTGTTGGCATGTGTTTGGGGCAGTGTTGTGGTACGTTTAGTTGTACTGAACCTCTCTGGGTGCTCTTCTTATGCCAGTCACGATGATGTTCTTTTGTTCTCCCTGCCTCAGATGCCCCCACTCCCCCTTGACGAGCGCATAGTGGTCATCCAGCGCCCCAAGACATTGCCCCTTTCCTTGGGCTCTCTGCAGTCTACTCCTCAGCACTCCATCCGGAACAATCCGACAGCCCCTCCCTCGCAACCCCATCCCCTTCCGTCCCATTCCCGTTCCCGTCCCTCTGTCTACCCGAATGCGGAAGGGAAGTCCAGCTCCTTCAGCAATCAATGGCGAGCCAGGGAGGAGAGAGCGGTCGATGCGGAGTCCGGCTATAGCGCTTGCGGTCACAGCCATGGCGATGAAACGCTGACGTTTGGGTCGGGCCGGAATAAGCAGCGGCATACTTTGGATATTAAACTCTCACTGGGCAGCAGAGGAGAAGGCGGCTTGGAGAGAGGGCCGTGGAGCAGCGAGTCCCACGGAGGGAGCTTGCAAGGCCGGAGGGAGAAGAAGCTATCCCTGCACCTGGATCTCAGACAGGAGGACGGGAAAGTGGGTGGAACCTCACTGGCGAGACCTGGCGAGGTGGTGGTGCAGCAAGTCCAGAACCCCTTCCGCGTCAGAGACCTCCATCCCAAGCCATCCTCAGGAGCTGTTCCCGGCATTGTACTTGCAGAAGAACGGCATCCAGAGCTCAGGAAAGAGACAGACCTATCACGCAACCTCAGGGAGGTATCTTCTGTGGGTGACAAGGCCAGCTCTAAATTGGGAACCCTCCTCCAGGCTCCCTACCTCCACCATAGCCTTCCTCGGCACTACGGTTCCACCCCAACAGCCCACCATACCTCCACCTTGCATAACCCATACCCTCCAGTTATCACATCCGTTCCCTCCCATGCCCTGCCCCAGTTCCTTCCTCTTACTGGTCAGTCCCGCTTTTCTCGAGGCAGGGAGCGCCACCTGCAGCACCTCCACAGTTTGCCACTATCCCCCAGCTCTTCTCGAGGCTTCCCCAGCCCGGATCATTCTTGCACCATCAATTTACAGCACCCCTTCAACTGCGGCTGCTGGAGGCTGGTGTGCCGTGACAGAGGAGGCGGTCACTCTCGAGGTTGTCAGGGGTGTGGCACGAGCCCCTCGTCCACCCTTTCCTGTTCTCAGGGAGCAGGAGGAGCAGGGAGCAGTGGTGGTATCTTCACATCTGGAGTTATGGGGTTGAGGACACTTGGCGGGTGCCTGTCCACTGCATCCACCACAAACACCTCCTCATCTGGCAGCACCATGTCTGACTGTCGCGCTGGACTCCTGGGGCCCCTACGCTGCAAATCCTGCTCCGGCAATGGCTTTGGGAGCCCCACCTCCTTACACAAGAAGCTTATTGGGGGCTGTCTACCATGTTCACCACTCTCAACCTCCAGCCCCCTTCGAGCCCTCCATAACTGCGTCACTGGCTGTGACCCGAAAGGCAGCCAGGCTGGCAGCTCTTCCTGCAGCTACTGCAGCAGTGACCCCATCGTAGTGACCTACAACCCCCGTCGACTAAAGCCCCCAGAGGTCACCTGTGGCAGTCGGCAACTGACGTCTGGGAGATTCCCACCCGATGATGATGACGATGATGATTACAGCGTGCGCACTATCTGGCCTGAGGAGCTTTCCCAGAAGATGACAAAGTCAAAGGTCCACCATGACCAGAAAGGTCTGGGAATGGCCCCAGGACCCAGAAATCAGTACCAGAGCAGCAGGAATGGGACCAGCCCCATGATTCTGGACTGCCGCAACCTGCTCGAGTTCACCCGGTCGCACCTCGCAGACCACGCCGGACGCCGACGGCTCCAGCAGGGCAAAGCAGCTGTCCTGGACTTCATTGGGTCTGGCTCCAGTCAAAACACTGGCCGGGACTCACTGAAGAGACTCTGGACCAAAAGTGAAGACAGGGGGATGATGGATGGCAGTGGGCAAGATGAGGAACCAGGCTTGATGCGTTCATTTTCTTCAAGATCCGCTTCACCCACATCGCCTCTCTCCTTTTCTCCTCCACCCTCAAGCCACTCCACCCTCAACAAGCCCAAACCTTGGGAGAGGGGATGCCTCCCTTCTGCACGGTCACTTCACCTGGTCCTGAATTCGCTCAATGCCGAGCAAGATGAGGAAAACATGAGAGGTGAGGATGGGCAAGCCAACTGTAACAGGAATATTAAATGGTGTGCCCACAGTCCGGTACTGTTTACGGATTTATAAATAGAGCAGACAATGGTTTACTCCCAGTGGATCTTCATCTGAAGAAGCTTAGTCCTTCCTAGTGGGATCAAAATGTTCTCTGTTCTATAAATATGTTTAGAGGAGCCATTTTATAAACTGGCTGCTCCTAGTTCTCAGTTGCATTTCACTACAAAAGTGGCATGCATATCCCGGACATGTAATTTATATTATAAGCAAAATAATATTTTTCTGGTTCCTAAAAACCGGGAATTGCTCACCGTGGATTTGGAGAATGATGTGTTGGGTTTCATTTCGCCTAAGGTCTTTATTTTGTTTAAGAAATTATTTGAACTGCCAGCCACTTTACCTTGATATATATATATATATATATAAGATCAATCAGATGTTAATGAAATTGGAAAGCTCTTAAGCCAAGTCTCCCAATGCCTCCTGAAGGGGATTTTTATGTCAGTTCCTCTGCAAATAGACCTAGTGACAGCAAACATGTTTTCATGAATTAGAGCCATGTCTAAGATAAAATTAGAATAATTTATGCCCTTAAGTCACATATGATTAAATTTTGGTAGTATACCAAAGAGCCCCCTTTGAAATGCTTTTATCTGATTACAGCCGTCTCCATCCTATTCTCCTTCTACTCCTTCCTGGAAAGGTTTCCGGATTCAGTGTGCATTGCAGTGGTCTGCATAGTGCTATTTCTGCTGTCTGATTCTAGTAATCTTCCCTTCAGCATTTGTGGACCAAATATTCTTCCCGTAATACTCAGTGTATTTTATCATAATCTGCCTTTTCTAACGTTCCTCGTATCTCCATTCCTCCCTACAGTCCATCTGTCGCTTCCACTGTCTTCTTCACTCCCCACCTCTCTGTCAGACGAGGGGTTGATGACTCCAGACGTGGAAGACGCTGCTATCAGCTCCATCTTGCCCTTCCTGTTTCTCGGCAACGAGAGGGACGCCCAGGACCTGGGTCTGCTGCTGAGGTTCAACATTGGCTTTGTTGTCAATGTCACCACCCACCTACCCCTCTACCACCTGGACACTGGGCTGATCCACTACAAGCGGCTGCCCGCCACAGACAACAGCAAGCAGAACCTCCGGCAGTACTTCGAGGAGGTGTTCGAGTTCGTCGGTGAGTTTAGTCAGGGGGGAAAGAAGACCTCTTGTGGAGTACGTCCGTTTATGCTCCTGCCTGGTTTAGGAGCTGGTTGTTTCATTCGGAACAAACTCAGTTAGCTTGACTTGCCTTTTCTCCTGAAATATATACAGGTGGCCCCCGGGTTAAGAACGCCCAACTTACAGAAGACTTTAACTTATGAATGGATTTCCATAAAGTCTGTTATATTCAAATTCAGGTTAAATACAAAGGTTCGTGAAAATGAATGCAAACACTATGTGCGAACTTTACGCAGCTTCAGCAGTTTGTCGACTCAAGGTACAGTACAGTACCATGTTTAGTCACTTTTATTATTACTGTATTATTATTATTGTTGTTATTTACTGTGTTATTCTTCCGATTTACGTACAAATGCACTTAAATGGAGACTTAGGGAATGGATCTCGTTGGTAACTTGGGGACTCCCTGTACTGTATTTTTAATTATGACATATTCATGCCTGTATTCATATTCATGGTCGTTCTCGCTATGGTCCTTTATTCTTTAGTGCTACATTTACTTTTTTAGTTTTGCAAGTGTGTGTTAAAAGACGTTGATCTGAGGAGATCCCAAAATCCTGAGAAGTTCTACAGAGCTTCTTTTCAACCCCGAAGTGAAGGTCGAGAATTAAATTACCGCAATAAATTAAAATTAAATGAAGTTCTTTGAGTACCCTGAGGCAGTTACCATGTAAATTGATTTGGGAAAAAAAAATGTCTGTTGCTGAATTGCTGATTTGCTCCCCCTCATGGACAGAAGAGGCACATCAGGGAGGACGAGGGGTGCTGGTGCATTGTCAGGCGGGCGTGTCGCGCTCGGCAACCATCGTCATCGCCTACCTGATGAAGCACACACGCATGACCATGATGGATGCCTACAAGTATGTTCGGGGCCGGCGGCCAGTAGTCTCACCCAACCTCAACTTTATGGGCCAACTGCTGGAGTTCGAGAGAGACCTCAACTCTGGGATCACCCCGCGAATCCTTACGCCCAAACTCAACGGCCTGGAGACCCAGGTGTGAGTGATGTTTCGGGGGGAAATGGGGGGGGGTGGAGTCGAGGGAACGGAAGGAGAGAGAGTACGACTTGGCAAAGGAGAAGCGGCGGAGGGAGAAACTGGTGGAGGAGAGACGTGGGCAGTATGAACAATCGCGACAAAAACACTGTGAAAATGCACGTGCATTAACTCAGATGTTTGTGAACGAATGGGAATGAAGAGAAGGCGATGAGATCAAAACAGAAACGCATTGAGTATTGCAGAGAGACAAAAGTCTTGGTGTATTTAATGTAATGAAAGGGACAGGGACATGGCAAAGGAGCTATGTTCAGCTACACGAGGTCTGTCTCTACCAGACCAGGCCCCTGGTGGACAGACGTATAGATGTAGTACAGGAAAGATGAGTTTCCCATTCGGATTACCAGCAAACCTAAACCTCAATTTGTATTTATAAGACGTGCCAAGTTTTTATAACAATTCAAATAACTGCAACCCTCCTATATATTGTGCTTTGCTCCTGCCTGCAATTTGTAGTATAAGCAGTTGCATTGCAATACTGATATGCACAGTGTGCAGACAGATACCAGGCAGTGTAGGTGCTTATATTGCAGGTGCAAAAGCAGTATATTACGGTAGGATTCATAGCAGTTAAATACCACACCGTACTGTTTCACAGAGTGTTGTGCTGGACCAAACTATGCTACAGTGTCCTAAACTGCAGTACTCTTACTATGGTTAAATACATTTTCCCCCTTTTCCTGGATAAAGTGCAATAAATCTACACTTTGCGCAAGGGAAACCAGAGGTAAACCAGGTGTACCAGTGCCGGCTATGACTGGGCGAGGTTGGATCAAACTGGACGACTGTGATACAGATTCGCCAAACCAAATCGACGCCGATGGGACTCCTTAACTTCAAAAATTAATTAATTTGTGGACCTCAACATGCTGGATTATTACTGAAACAATTCCCATTTCTGTGTGTCTGTTTTTTTTGGGGGGGGGGGGGGGGATTGTATCTTTGAATATTTACCGTGTTGAAAAGTATATGCAGGAGCAAGTATGCAGTATTGTTTCATATTTGTAAGATGCGTGTTTTTGTCTTTTCTGTTATAACTTTTGTCGGCGAAAGGAAAAGGAAAACCCTGCTGACAAGAGAAACAAAGCGAATAGATGTTCTATCTATTTGAGGACAAGAATTTTAAAAAGTTCTTAAGGCTTTTGCTAAGCGAAGCACTAGTATATAATAAATAGAACGATCTAGGTTAATCTGGATAATCAGTAATTAATATCAATATACGCATTTAATCGTATTTAGTATAGATACATGCTGATATCAATAAAGGTATAATATGAACGTTAAGGGAATTGTTTGGCTGACTAGTCATAGTTTTAGAATAATGAACGAGCAAGGTTTTAAATGGGCTTTAAATGACACCCGATCTTTTATTACCACTCATGTATAATATTATCGTGATATTAGATAATCGATCTCTGCCATTTTTCCACCCCACTTTTATCTCTGTATAACTTTTTTTTTTAACTATTTTCCCTCTGTGGTTTAAACGTTACTGTACCACTGCTAAAGCACTATGCATTCTTACGGTCTATAATGTTAGATTAACTGGTGATAACGTGTGAGCTTTACTCTTATATTCACTGTGATACCGGATATTTCCCTGTTTATAGTAGTTTACGGTTGCCGTTGTCGCGGTTGCTTCGTTCTGTCGCTCGGTGGCCGGGTGGCTGTCGCGGAAGAGGATCCACTCGCTTTCAGTGATCCTCACGGTACGGCAATCAACCGAGTCTCAAAAGAGCACAAGAATCCTGTATATAGGCAGAGCGCTAACAAGTGCTTAATATATATCCGAGGTTTGTCGTCGACCATGAAGCTCCGCTAACATATTCCGTTTTCGCGGCATAGCTGTTCATGCATTTATAATTATGAGCGGGACCGCTTGGGTTTGTATTTGGTTGCACCAGGTGTTCCAGTAACAGATGTACATATAATGTAAGTTTAGCTTATGCTTTGTTGTGCAAACGTTATCTATAAAACGCCAAGATGCCCCCTGAGGACCCGACATGAGTGTCCATATCGGATATCGGAGTTCCTACAGCTGCTAAGAATGCGCCATTTGATAAGCTGGTTCTGTTAATTCAGAAGTTAAGATGCACGCGAATCGTAAATGGATTGTAAGCCTATAGTTTTTAACGAGAGGCTGAGGGTTTCCCCACAAATTACCTGGCCAGTAATACAGGGATGTGCTCCGGGACATATTAAAGAATTAGTTTTTTTGTTCTTTGTTAATATTATTGTCACGCCCTTTAAAAGGTGAAACTGTTAAGTTTGGTAGATAAACAATTAAGGTTTTATGCAAAAAGTGAAGCATCGCCCCCCAGAACGCTCAAATGCCTTGGTTAACGTGTCTTCCAGATCGAGCACCAATTGAGGTGACAATGCTCCGTTTTAACTCTTGGCAAAAAAACGTTTTTCAAAAAAAAAAAAAAAGTTCATAAGATTGCTCTTCAGCTTTTGTGAGTTTTTTTTTGCTTAAATTTTACTTGCATGCAAAACGGTGTGCGTGCATTTGAACGCGCATGTTTTAATTACTATTTACAAACTTATTTTGATTTTAGTATATTTCGTTTTGAATGTGTACATATGTTTTGGAGTTTGGGCGCATTTGAGTTGAATCGTTTTCCCTGATTGCTAAACGGGCTACTGAGACCTTGTGGAAGCACACACTCCATACAGTCCTTGCCTATACTCTTAGCGTCAGTCCTTCTCACGAGCGCCAGACATGTACAGCATTTATTAATTTTCACTTCGTATATTTTAACACCGTTTTAATACAGCGTTCTGCGAGTATTGCTTTGAAATAACCCCCTTTAAAAAGTGCCCTCGATCGCACAGGCTACATTTATATTCCAGAAGCATAACAGCCTCCATGGAATATTTTTCTGAAACAATGTGGATCGTTATTATTATTTTTTTAATCGAAGCAATATATCCAACCAATATCGCGTAAGCTGCACTGACTTTCACTGTTACTGTAAATGAACCTTCCCATTCTGGCGAATCAATGTACGTGGTCTTCTCTAAACACTGAGAAATTCTTCCATGTTTTTAAGGCTGATGCAGAGCATAAAAACGCCGGGAGATGAGCCAGCAACCACGTGTCGTTTGATAATTATCCCTGACTTTGATTAAGGTCCTCTCAGTTCCCTTTATACGACAATTCAAATCGAGGGGAGCTGAAGTAACTACATCTGTACATCTGTGCGATTTCCTCCATAAAAATCAACGTTGAACGTATATTTCGTTATGTAAATATTTGATTTTTTTCTGGCAGGCTGCATATTTTTCAATTTTTTTTGATAGAGTTTGTGCTTATATTTATTAATGTATTCAGTAGGCCTGTTTGGTTTTGATATCCGTTTTCTTGTGCCAAATGTGAAATGGATTACAGCAACAGTGTGATGAAAGGTGATTCTTTTTTATGGATCGCAATCCTGCTAAAAAATACTCTGCTTACTGTCCTCACTAGCTTTTTTTGTCGTCATGAATTTTGTTGAGCTGACGCTCCGATGACGTTGTGACACCGCTGCTGTACCAATCTACCTTAAATAATTATGACGGGACCTAAATTAAATATGAGTGTTATGGGTTTGTATTTGGTTGCTCCAGATGTGAGCTGTTTATTTTGACGAAGATACAGAAGATGTATCACGTGCACTGTAGTAAGGTACACGCAACATTACAGCAACGTTGCCAGAATGTTTCGAAGCAGCCTGCATGGATTTTATCTGCAGCGCGTTTACGGGTTCTGCATAAATTTTGTGCACTTGGATTCAGATTGGCATTCCTTCCCCTCGGTTACTGGTAACAGAATGTAGGCGGAACATGTCCTTCTGACTCGTTACGGCTGTATTAAGATGTTTGCCACTGATGCACCGAGTTTATTTATTTATTTTTTTTCCCCAACAATGTCCGATATCAACGAGGCAACTGCTTGTGTATTTCAGCAATGCACCCTTGAGCGTCGCTGAGCTTGAGGCGGCGGTCCTGCTGTGATTCGGCAGATATGACGAAAACGATGATGACTACATTACTGCTGAAGATTCGTTGTAACGAGAATTAAACTTTTGAATAATTATTTATACGATAATAGGGCTGTACCCATTGAAGACAAATATGCAGGAGAAAAAAAGGCGAATACTGTCTCATGTTTAAATGATCCTCTATAATGACTTTCTGTGAAATCTGCCTCACTGGGATAGTTTATTAAAGGACTTTTTTTAAAAACAACAGATGTGTTTGTGTTTTTACTCATGCAAATTCAAAATATGGCTATTTTGATTATTATAGAACCATTGCTGTATGTTTATAGTAGGTATAACCGCAAACACATACATCACCTATCCCACATAGTGTAAGTTGGCTGTTGTCATCCCATTACTCGCAAAATGACAACCTGTTTCCACTTGCTGTCATCCGTGAAACAATGACGCAGACTGGTGACAGTCACAGGACCCTAAGGGACCCACAACAGGGACACGTTAACGCCCTTCGGAGTTACATCACAGGTCAGAGAAAATGGAAGATGACAAGTCAGGTGTGAATATTCAATGAAATGGCTCTGCAGCTACAGCAGCCGGGATGAAGAGAGGGCTGTACCGCACGGATCGTAGGCGGAGAGCTGCGATCACATCCTAGACTTAATTAACACTGAGCGCCACCATTCCCTGCGGCTCAGCAAGAATCTCTGCTTGAAACGAAACGTGCCCCCTTTTAGAAAAGCACAACTCGGCGTCTTAGCTGCCAGGAGCCTTTTCGATTTCTGCGGCCAAGTAGAGGTCGTGGTTGTGAATGCGAGATACAGCAATCTAGTCAAAACCATGTAAGCACAAGTACAACCATTGGAGAAACGCTTGACCGTTAGCCATACCACTTTCTGCGAGAAATGGAAAGGCATCTGTGCATTTGTTTACCCTTCCATCCATCCATCCATCCATCCCAACTACTTTCGCATCACAGGGCTGCAGTCAGTCTTTGCCCTATCTCGGAAAGCACAAGGCAGGGGAAATATTGGTTTCTGCTTCATTGCCTGCATTTTAACTCAAGTGAGTGACAACAACTAATTATTGCAGCTTTTTCTCAACAACCAACTCGGACCTGCAGCCACTGCTGGACGTTTCCATTCAAAATTAGTAGATGCGCGGTTCAGATTTGACTGACCTAATTTGCTCTTCCTTTGTGTGGTTGTGGGAGAGGGTTAAAAGTTAAAGATCGCCAAGCCGACGACGGTACGCTGGATTTCTGAAAAAAAAAATTAATAAAAAAATCTTGCTGCCTTTACTAAGTCCAACAACTAGCTAAAAATAGGCATAATTGCGGAAAGTTAAATTAAGAATCTTTTTTTTTTTTTTTAAGAATATTAGACGACAGCGAGATCCTTCGGATCACCATCCGAGATGAGCACCTGCTGCAGGAGGTGGCTCCACCTAAATGAATACACATCCTCTCTAGGGTGGGGCATAGTACCGCACGCCTCCTATCCAGTGAGATAGAAGTACTTGGGCTGTCTGATCTGTGGCTATAAACTGGTGTTAAACGCCGTATTAACGTCTCGTTTAGTTTATTGAGCATAATCCTGCTACGGGATCCCTGCACGTACCGGTAAAATGATTTCGTCATAAAGGGTTCCGGTGTAAAGAACCGGGAGGAGAATCACAGGTAATAGAAGAAAAGTTATTAGCTCGCAAAAGGACAGGTCCGCTGGATCTAAAGTCGCGTCTTGTTTTATTTGCCTGCTGTTTAATAGGTACCAGACCTTACTTCTGTTTTTTGTCTTTGGTGGGTGGGTTTTACGAATAATTTCTGAATTACTTAAGGTTCTTTTACATTTGTTTTGTTTATTCCGCGTTCATTTCGGGCAAAACCGTTTGCTCCACGCGAACATTTTGCCCTGCTCAATGGGAAATGACGACAAAATGAGGAAAACCTACAGGGTGACAATTTTATTTAAGTTTATTTATCCGTACGCTTGACGAAAAGAGGCTTTATGTTAAAGGTCATTTTCCATGTGTTGGTACTTTTCACGTGTTCATTTTCTTGACTGATTTCAGAAATCACAGTGAACGATATAGGCCCACGAATTTTCAAGACAAGCCTACAAATTGTATTACAAAGGCGTTTGGTGAAATTAATAAGGCTATTTGTATAGCAGAGACAGCAGGTGTGGTGTTCGAGTAATTTGTGTGGCCCTGTGGTCAATACAGGCAAAGCTTTATTTGCACACATGGTCAGACGAGACAAAGAATAGGCTGCCTGTCATTTACATAACATATGCGTTGTTGTCATTTCAGGGAATGCCGGAGAAACATTTTCCCAGTCTGAATGTCTATGACGCTATCAATGTTGGTTTGGGTTGTGTCTTAAATTTTATAACTTGACTACTTAATAATTTTAGTTTTTTTTTTTTTTTTAATTCAAGTGTGTTTGGTAAATGCCTGCATCCCGGGAAACCTATACATAACTTGTAGTAAGTTTGCACAGTTGGGTATTTACCCAAGCCATTATGTTGAAGTACCTAGATCAGGGGCTTAACAGCAGTAAGCCGCTGGGATTTGCTCTTACAACCATTCGGTCAAGGGTCCATTTCCGCACGCTTCACATCACGGTGCAACCTATGCGTGCGTCATTTTCTTCCTTCAATTACTCGACTACGATTCACAGAAGCGGCGTTTAACGTAGAGATGTGCAAGTTAAAGTCGTGACCAAACTCCCATCTTAAACTGAAAACATATTTACAATATTAATCACATACGCCAATATTAAACGGATATTGTTATCAGATGTTATATTCCGTTTTATATATTTTTTTATATATATTAAACTCCTCTGAGGCCGTAAAACAGGATTTGCTCAGGCCCGTATAGAAGCGCAGTACCGCTTGTTTACAAGCAATGCTCCTCTCATTAAGACTCGGTGTACGTGTACTGGGTTGCGATTCGCGCACCGGGGGTCTCTTTGGACAGGTGGAGATAATGAGCCCCCAAGGGTGGCTTCAGCCACCGGAGACCAGCGCAGGATAGTTACAGAACAAGCGTGCCCGTCCCACCCGGCAGCAATCCCACGAAAAAACATATCGCTTCTTGTAAGTAGTGACACCAGCACGTTCTGGCATTGAAGCAATTAAATATTTATAACAAGCTGATTGATTGATTGGGCAGGTCCCACATTTTAAATTGTGAACACCATTAAAAATAGATTTTTTATTTTTTGTAAATACGACTCTTTTTACTCATTCAGCCTATTCTATTATATCTCAACGTAGCGTAGTATCAGGCCTAAGGTTACCAAAGCCAGAGTTAACTAGAAGCCCAGGATTCACAGCTAAAACCAAAACATTAAGTTGGCATCTCCTGGAGACACTGATGGAGGAAAAATCTTGGAAACATTGTGACTTGGTTCATTAGTTTTAATAAATAAATACATTTTCTATACTGAATACATAGACTATAAAATCATTTTTTTTTTAATTGATGGCATTGTACCATAATTGGATAGGCAATTAATTGCAATTAGCCTAAGACCGCTTCCTCTTTATAACCGTGTTTGTGGGGACAATTGAGGTGTGTCTTTAGTTTAATCTTGTGAGTGCACGTGTATTTTTTTTTGTAAATTTTACGATGCCGTGTTTACTGTTGATGGTCCCGAGGTCCTTTTCACACTTGATTCTAAAGAGCTTCTCGTGCGATCAGATTGCGAGCAGACAGCGTTAAATAGAAGCGTACGTGACCCGCCAAGACGCACTGTGATCCGATCACCCGCACCGCTTGCTGAGGTGATCTTGACCAAGTATCTTTTGTACTGTAAATGCTAACGAGACCTGATGTGTCCCCGACAAGGACTGAACGGTAGCTGCGCGCGGGACAGTGACGAAATCCGGACACCCTGGAGATGGCTGCTAGGCACAGGCGTAAACGGCATGGGCATTAATTATGGCGTGAACTTAAAATGAAAACTGGTTAATACAACCCCCCCCAAGACCCTATTGGCTGAGACGCGTTTTAAACCGTAGTGTAAACAGAGACTTAGGAGGGATGTCTGACAGACCAAGACAGACTTTTAAACTCAACAAGAGCAAGTTCAAAAACAGCAACAACGTTTTTATTTTTAGTTTTGGACTTTGTCTTGACTTGTTTACTTTGTGTATCATGCTTTTAGTTTGCTTTTAATTTCGACTAACTATTCCTTTGTCACCATTTAATTTTCACTGTTCATTAATGATTATAAGCTCGATTACAGACATAACTGCCACCTCCCCCCCCCCCTCTTTGGTTCCCCCAGCTAATGGCTCGATGTCATAGTCGGATCCTCTGCTTGTGTCTCATGCCCTGCCTGATGGTGGCGCATCTGCTGGTCTATGTGGTGGTGTCCGTCTGCATCGCCATGTCCTACCACCAGCCCCAGCTTCCCGTCCGCTTCACGGCCGCTGGGGTGTCTTCGAGCTCCCCCGAGCTGGCGGCCCACCCTGTGAACCCGTTCTGGAGCCTTCGGCTGCAGGGGGGAGCCCTGTGGAACCAGCTGCAGCACCCCCTGGACCGGCAGTATAACCCCATCCTCAGGGGCAACAGCACCAATACGAGCCTAATGCCCGCCAGGGCACAAGAGCAGAGGAGCCAGGTCCAGCAGGGGGTGCCAGAGTGCAGCCCAGACCAGCGCTGGGTCTCCCTCATTGGGGACTTTAGTTCTCTGCCCGAGCAGATGAGAGATTTTGTCCTCTCCATGCACTGCACCCAGTATCCCCTTCTTTTGGACCAGCCAGACCTCTGCAGGCACAAAGACGGCGATGGGGAGGAGCTTATGCTCCTGGTAGCAGTAAAATCCCAGATGGGCAACTTTGAGAACAGACAGGCCATTCGGCAGACATGGGGTGCGTCGGGGTGGGTGAGAGGGGAAGAGGGAGTCAGTGGGGGCTTAGTGCGCACTGTCTTCCTCTTGGGGAGACAGGATGGCTCGACGGGGGATCACCCAGAGCTGGGAGCCCTACTGGAGCTGGAGAACTATCAGCACAGGGACATCCTGCAGTGGGACTTCCGGGACACCTTCTTCAACCTGACGCTGAAGGACGTGTTGTTCTGGCGCTGGTTTTCGGAGCGCTGCCCCAAAGCGCGTTTCATCTTCAAAGGCGACGACGATGTGTTTCTGCGCACACGCTCCCTACTGGACTTCCTGCACCAGCAGGAGGCGACGTTGGGTGCCGGACCCAATGGCACCGATGGGACGCGGGACCTGGTGGTTGGCGAGGTGATCAACAACGCAGACCCAAACCGGCAACCTTCGACCAAATATTACATCCCCGAGAGCTTTTTCCAGGGGGTGTACCCGGCTTATGCGGGCGGAGGAGGGGTGGTGTACTCGGGGGCCTTGGCACTGCGTTTGAGGGAGGTCTCCGAGAGGGTTCACCTCTTCCCCATCGATGACGTCTACTTGGGCATGTGTCTTCACAGGCTGGGCATCTCACCCACCCATCACCCAGGGTTTCTGACCTTTGACATTCCAGAGGCTGACCGAGGCAAACCTTGTGCCTATCGCTCCATCCTCCTAGTACACAAGAGGAGCCCCCAGGAGATTCTCCACCTATGGTCTGCACTGCAGACTCCACCACCTCCTTGCTAAGCCGGGGGGGGGGTGAGAGCTCCCCCGGGCAAAGCCAGCAGGGGCTGGTAGAAAGGGCACGTCGAGGCTCAACGGGAACCATTGCCATGCACGGAGGGTGCCAGACACGTAATCTCGGACAGTTCCAGCCAACACATGGCCACGCGGGACACGGCAAGCTTCTCTTCCAGCGGCCTTCTGTGTAAATTTCAACGTTTTGGTTGGATCGTTTAAGAACAAAAGATGTGACACATTTATATGAAGCGAGTCTTATAAAAGAGACATCCTGAAATATTCTGAGTTAGACAGTACTGCTGAATGTCTCAGAGCTGTAGTTGCCCTAGGCACTGTGTTCTTTCAGGAATTTCAGATCCTGATGGGAAATGTGATACGAAAGAGAAGCTACTGCTGATCCAACAGACGGCGTCCAAGGCTTGCATCAAAAGAGGCTAGTTAAAGAACAGACAAAAATCCGCGTGCATCCCCAGAATTGTTTCAGTGAAATATTACGCTGGTAGATGGACTCTGTGTTTACAGATTACAGGCTGTGTGGCTTTGGTGCCGAGCTGTTTTATTTGACACCTCAAAATTTTAAAATAGACACCATTAGTGTTCTGCAATATTCTGTTGCCTGATCGTCCAAAATAATTTTGTGGTTTGACTGTAGAGTTTTGATTTTCTTTTGATTTGAGGGGGAAAAAATTGGTTTTATGATAGATAAACCTTTTGTATTAATAAAATGCATGTTTTGTATGTTCTGTGTTTAATTGCCTATAAGTTGTCGAGAAACTTGACTGCAGTTATGTTTACATACAAATGCTTCTTTGAGAACGGTCAAGAAAAACATTCAGAGATCTAACAGCTGTAGAAAAACATTAAACAGTAATAGATACGTTTTACTATAATCCCACTCCTTTATCATCCATAATACTTTAATTACAAGGTTGCAAAATTAACCTGAAGCTTGTTCCAAGTTACAGATTCTTTTATTGAAAAATGAATGCACTCTTGTGTGTACAGGCTACAGTCGCTCAATATTTATTCATAGACTTTCAAAAAACAATTTAAAAGTATTCAAAGTCAAAAAATTTAAATTTAAAATAAATTATAATACAATAACTTCTAGTTCACTGTGCGAATCTGGGGGTAGAAACTTGGCCACTTCATTGTCCCCCCCCCCCTTGTATTTGCATTTTAGATAAATCCGACTTTGATTAAAAAACTCATTTTATTTCATAACTGTTTCTGTGTCCCTGATGATATACTGTTAAAGAATGAGCTCGCTGCACTGCTGAGCTAAATGTGCTCTCAGAACAGTTTAGGTACCTTAAATATTCCCTTATTTTAGGCATCTTATATTCATATATTCATCCCAAAATGTCCTGGTCCCACCCTGGCCACCCCACTGAAAATTTTACGGCTCTTCCACATGCCTCGTCGGGAAGGCAAGTTTAGACCTAATCCTATGTTGAAATTGCAATGAGTACAAGAAGGTCCAGAGTGAACCAGCAATGTTTCAGAAACTTCGTTATGTTTGAAAATTATAGTTCGCAGCTAATTTGTTTATAATTCATTTAATCGCACGGTCAAGTTCATAGACGTACAAACTATTTCCTATCGAGCACATACTTCTATGCAGTGACCTGTAATTGGAAGGTCTGGCGCGTATCGCCGGTTTTATAATCAGCCACCAGGGTGCGCTGTCATATACAAGGGCCGACTTTAATTTTGACCCCGGATGTAGATTGAGCGCAGAGGTCAAAGTATACTCGCGCGTGGATTATACGTATGTGGTTGTTGTTGAAGTGTCGTAGCTATCGACTTGCGGAGATAGCTTGGCGATCAGCAACCCGCCAGAAGACCGTCTTTAAGAGTACTGAAATGGGGTTTAGTGTTTAAGTCCTTACACTTTTTCAGTTAGTGCTTATTGGCTTTTGTTTTCTGCACTATAGTCCGTTTGAATATTTTAAAAAAGACAAGTGCAGTAGTAATGGGCTCTTCCAAGAAGCACAAGGAAAAGGCACGAGAAAGGGATGCCGAGGATAGGCACCGGGAACACAAAAAGCACCGCCACAAAGACCGGGAGAGGGAGAAGGAGCGGGAGGGGAACCGTGACCGCGAAAAAAGAAAACGCTCCCGGTCCAGGGAACGGCCCAGCCGGGGAACGGAGAAAGACAAGGAGAAGGAGAGCCGCAGTAAGGGGGAAAGAAGTGGCGTCGAGCCGCGAATGAAGAAGGAGAGGAGTGACCCTGGAAACGAGGACAGTGCATGTAGGTTGTGCGACTATATAACTCCGAAGTCTTCCTTTGGCCAAGCATCATTATAATCAAAACATGGACTGCTAATGCGGAAATAGAAGTTCGGTTGCGTGAACGTATGGCAAGCATGTAAAGAAATGCCTTAGGCAAAATTAACACGACGTCAGTTACTTTTTAGAAAAAGAATGTCTTGCTCATAGTGTTTATGTCTTGTTCGCAGTCATTGGGAGTAAATCTGCAGGAGGGGACGCATCACTCAGCATCGAGGAGACTAAGTGAGTTTCGGCGACAGTCCCCAGTAAGAGATGCAGCGGCGGTAACAGGGTGGATCATTTCTCATTTGGTTTATGTATATTTTTGTCTCTCTTGTTTGACAGTAAGCTGAGGGCCAAGTTGGGTCTGAAACCGCTGGAGCTCAATGAATCCAAGAAAGGTGAGCTGGTCTGCGTGTCGGGTTTCGTCGTCGTTCTTCCTGCAGGTTGGACAGACTTTGTCAGCCCTGTTGGGTCCACCTGTCATTTGCAGACAAGGTGTTGCAGGCTTAAGCATAGAGCATTAGTCAGTGTGCTGTGTAATATCTACCTAAAATACCAGGTTAAATTGGCACAGAGTCTTAACCTGCTGAGCCACACTGCTTATCACGTTGCCCCTACAGATTATTAGAGAGAGAGAAGGGGGTTGGGGGTTTGTGATTAAATGTGAAAATGTAATCTGAGTGTTGTGTACTGAATCGGCGTGTTCTGTGACTGACTGGGATGACACATCAGAGGTGGGCACTAAGGAGGATCCCATGGTGGCTGAGGTGATCAACCCTGCCCAGATCAAGCAGCAGAGCGAAATCAGGGAGAAGCTGGCAGCTGTGAAGGAGAAGCGGCTTCTCAACCAGAAGCTGGGGTGAGCCTCTCCAGGCCTTTGGCTCTTCCTCCCCTATGCGCAAGTGAGGGCGGGCTGCTCGCTGACATCTCCTTCTCCTCTTCAGTAAAGTGAAGACGCTCGCCGAGGATGACCCGTGGCTGGATGACACGGCCGCCTGGGTGGAGAGGAGCCGCAAGCTCGCCAAGGAGAAGGAGCTGGCGGAGAAGAGAGTGAGGAGTCAGGACGCACGTTGTGGGAATGGGTGGGGTGCTTTTGTTTATTGCAATCTCATCGCTCTCTCCTCTCGGCCTTTAAGGCAAAACTGCTGGAGGAAATGGATGAGGAGTTTGGGGTGAGCACGTTGGTGGAGCAAGAGTTTAAGGATAGCAAGAAGGTGAGCTTGTCAGTCTGTCTGCTGTATCATTTTTTGGGGATTTGGTGCTAATGTATCATTTTAAAGAGTAACAGAGTGTTATGATGAGTTGATCTTAAAGTATAGAATTGTTTCTGAATCTCCTTCTGGAAGTCCGGGTTGTGGTTTTCATAGTGTTTTTCTGTGACCGTTCGCTCTGTAGGAGTCTTATAGCGCCCACGATCTGAAGGGTCTCACCGTCCAGCACAAGATGGAGTCTTTCAAGGAAGGAGAGACACTTATCCTCACGCTGGAAGACAAAGGTCTGTTGCTGGCTGGGGAGCGCTGGAGGGTGGGTTTACCGCCGATCGGCACAGGTCTCTGACTTCTGGCACTTTCCCTTTGCGATGGGATGGTCCCAGGAGTTCTGGAGGAGAAGGAAGACGTGCTGGTCAACGTGGGGCTGGTGGACAGGGAGAAGGCGGAGAAGAACGTGGAGCTTAAGAAGAAGAAACCTGAATATAAACCCTACGAAGAGGAGGAGAGCGTGGACGACATGGTCACGGTGAGATGGACACGCCTATGTTTCTGTTACCCAGAATGCCTGTGCGTTATTGCCCAGTCCACCTTGGAGGGAGAGACTTTGCTGAGTATTATCCCTGTTGTCTCTATAATTGCTTTTAATGATGTATTTGAGCGAGCTGTGCTACCGGCATGGTGGCACAGTAGTTAGCACTGTTACCAAGTTTCTACTCCAGCTCCATATGTGTGGAGTTTGCATGTCCTCCCCGTGTCGTCGTAGGGTCTCCTCTGGGTTTGCTGTTTCCTTCTGACATTCAAAAACATGTTTCGGTGAATTGGGGCTGTCAAATTGTCCTTAGGTGTGAATGGTGTGTGTCTCCTGCGAAGAGTTGTCACCCGTAATTTCCACAACCCTGCATAGGATAACGGGGTATAGAAAATGGATGGATGACTGTATTTGACCATATAAGTTACAAGTGCATAGTGATGGGAATAATGGTTTACACTCATTGGCTGGATTAGCCCGATAGACATAACAAAATACCCAATGGGATGCCAGTTAAATGTGGTGCTGAGTTACTCGTGTGCAAATGTAACCAGAGTAGTTTGCCGTTTTTCAGGATGGTCGCTCTCATGCTCTCATGTTCCCTTCCGTCCGGCAGTTCAAGTCCCACTCCGTGCTGTCCAAGTACGACGAAGAGATCGAGGGGGAGAAGAAGAAAGGCTTCCGGCTGAGTGCAGGCGGCCACGCCGACAGTGAGCGCGAGCGGGAGCTGCAGGCCATACGGGAGACGCTGCGCAGTCAGGCGCAGTCACTGCAGCTGCCCGCGTTAACCATTGCATCGGAGTTCTACACGCCGCAGGAGATGGTGAGGGGGAGGGGGGCTGCGCGTGGCCACCTGAGCCGCATTTTTAACAACGGTGCTGGAAATGCGACACCGTGCAAATGCGTTAGGCAGTCAAAGACTATTTAACGGAGTAGTAAGCGTATATTTTTGCTCAAAAACAATTTAACTTTAGGACATATGCAGTAATCGTTTTCCAAAAAGTCACTGATATCTTTTTGGACACCGCTTCAGTTCCCAAACCTAATTAACTTAATTAGTGAAATAGCTCGATGTGGCACTGATTCCCCAATGAGGTCGGGGTAGTGGTCTGGTGAGAATATACATGTGTGTATTGGGCCGTTGCTGCAAATACTGGGGTGATGATATGAGGGGTTTTGAAATGGCTACATTGGTGCGCTATGAGCCCCTTAAGTCATGTGATTATGAATACACTGGCATAATAATAATATTATTAATAATAATAATAGACTCTTTATTGATCCCCGTGGGGAATCATGTCCTTGGCAGTATTGGTGCCTATATTCAGACATCATATAACAGCAGAGTATGCATTAAGCAAAACAGATTAGTTGAAATAAAGAATTATGGAATAAAATAGTGATCAGTGCAAGCTGTATAATATACCTATAATTATTATAAGGGCGGTAAGGGAATAGAGGTATTGAATATAGAGTATAAAAATATGAAAATACATTACGAGCCGTAGATGGTGGGGGGGGGAGAGTGCAGAGTGAGTGGGGGTCAGAGGCAAGGACAAGGGGCTTGTTTATGAGTTCAGCTTCTGAAGGAAAGTTTTTGTGGGTGTAGTTCTGGTCTTAATAGTCCTGACCCTCTGGCTCTGATCCTCCTACCATGGTAAACGTGTCCCCACGATGTCCATTTCAAGGCCACCTTCAAGAAAACCAAACGGCGGGTGAAGGTCAGGAAAAAGGAAAAGCCACTGAAGACTGACGAACTCCTGACGGACGACACGCGCAGCACTGACTTTGGCTCCAGGTACCGCAGTTCGGCGGTGTGTCCAGTAGGTGGCGTGGTGGTTAACGGGTTGGGATAGCTTATGTAAGAGTAGCTTAATTGGCCCTCAATGCTCTCCTCAGTCCAGTGTGACCTTAATATCCAGGTGTATAGCTGGGCAAATCGGCGCTAAACGCGGCCAGTTGACATGTGGCAGCCCCAGGCCCCTGAAGACGAAACGGGTCACTGCTTTTCCAGGACGCGCGGGCGGGGGCGCCGGCAGGTGGAGGAAGAGACACTGGAGGCCTCCGACGAGAATGTTGGCGCGGAGGCGCGGAACGAAGTGGCGCAGAAGTCTGACGACACCCGCTTGGAGGACATGGACATCAGCGAGGACGGTGAGATGGGGGGGCAGCGGCGGCCGAGACGCACGGTCAGGCGTGGCAGGCTTGCTGCCGCCGGGCTTGACGGTCCCAGCATCTAAAGGGAAAAAAAACTTTTGACTGGTAATGAGGCAAAGCGACTGCTGTCTGTAAATTGCGTGTAAGTTGCTTGTATTTATGGTGCTCCCATGTTTTCATTTGCTGTATGAATATCATGTAACTTGTTCGACTGCCGCGTGGTAGTTAAACCGTCCGTCTGCAGTATAGCTGCCTTAAAGTCAGTGCTAATGAGCAGCGGGTTTGGGTCCCTCCTGGAAATCGTGACCTCCCC
>JAODJX010000066.1:748249-767118 GCA_026776945.1 Isichthys henryi
TATTGCTAACAATGGCTAACGGTGAACCTGGCTAGAACTGGTATTGCTAACAATGGCTAACGGTGAACCTGGCTAGAACTGGTATTGCTAACAATGGCTAACGGTGAACCTGGCTAGAGCTGGAACTGCTAAATGGGCTTCCGGCTCGTTGTACTGGAACGCAATTAACTCTGCTGTGGCGTCATTCCCAGCCCCGACTAACGACCTCCGGGGTAAATGGAACGCAGCGTTATTAAATGGATGGAGGGTGAGTCGCGGTCACTGCTGATGTCGTGGGCGTCTGGGCCTTTTTCCAGGACTTCGAGCGGGAGGAGGAGAGGGAGGGGGGCGGCGGCTCAGAGTCGGAGATGGACGAAAACGTGGGCTGGAGCATGGTGAACCTGGATGAGGAGCAGCAGCAGCCTGACGTGAGTCTTCCGGGCCACTAGGGGGCGTACTTAGAACTGGTTCACTACCTTTCAGGCAACTGTATTAAATTCCTTTGTTCATGGAGCTGTATCTGCCTTTCTTCACTCTTCCACACTCGTGCCCTACTGGCAGTTCTCCACAGCTTCCACCACTATACTTGATGAAGAGCCAATCATCAACTCGGGCCTTTCTGCTGCTTTGTTGCTATGCAAGAACAAGGGTGAGTGTGAACAGGAGGGTGTTTTGGGAGAGCTGGAATGTTCTGGAATTGTTATACTAAGAATAGACCTTTATTAGTTCTCATTGATGGGATGGTGCATAGACAATTCTTCTTATGATCATGGGCTTTTCTAAATTAGTTCAAGTGCCTCTTTTTTTTTCTTCTTTCGTCCCCAGGTCTCTTGGATACCCAGATGCAGAAAGTGGCCCGGGTTCGAGCGCCAAAACCTGTCCTGCATAATGAGAACTACTGCATTGAGGACAAGATGTGAGTATTTGTCGGGTGTCTCACCAGCATGGTCGTGTACGAAGGTTATGGCTCTCCTGGCCCTTTCACACTGAAGTCCTGGAACCTGGTCCCGGTTCACAAGTCTCTGGGCCTTCTTGACCTGGGACCTTTGTAGCTCCTGGCCAATTCGGTGCGTCACTTTCACACCGCACGACAGGAACTTTGACCTTTATGCTAAATAAAGGCAGTCACAAAAGCGACATGCGAAACTACACCACGCCATGACAATAGAGGTTGTATAAGTCGTTCTGCTAGATGTTTGTTAGTTATTGGAGGGATCGATTGCCAACAAAATGGGACGCAACCTTATACTTATATTTTACTTGTACGAACCGTGATATGTTAAGGATTCTTATTAAATCTAGCCAGCAGGTCAATCTTTCGTTTTCCCCAGAATACAAAATCGATGTAACATTATCCTACTAATAAGTTGCATTGCTGGCACTGGTGATAATAGATAAAAATATTGGGTATCGATCAAATTTTTATTGCAGACAAATGGATACACAAACAAAAATGCATTAAATGTAATTGAGGTACACAGATAATTCCATCTGCTCAATTTTCTTTCTGCACTTGCCCAACCAATCAGCAAGCTGTCACTGTAAGCATCTCCCCAGCAGTTCGTATTTGAACAAACAGCACCTAATCCAGAGCAGGTACTAAAAATTTCAGAACAGCTTCCAAGGAACTATTGGGGCGAATTCCTGCTGTGTGAACATGTCAGAAGTTTCTGGTTTTGGAAAAAGGTTCCTGTTCCAGAAAAAGGTTCTTGCGGTGTGAAAGCACCTTTTCCAGGGTTCAGAAACACAAATGATAGGTGGTCACTCTCTGGGAGCTAAATTTAGATGTAGAAACTGAAGGAAGTTTCACATTTTATTTGCTAAAAAGCCTGAAAAGCATCCTTTTTGCGACGCTGACGATGGTTCCTATAAAGGTGTGAGGAAAGAACAAGCCCCCCCCGATTGTCACTGACAGCTGTAGAATTTTCTCAGTCTCGCCCACATGCTATGTGTTACATCATAGATGTGCCCTGGCTGTCTCTTCATTGTGGGCTAAGCAGAGATTTACTGCCCCCTGCAGGATCATCGACGATAAATACAGCCGGAGAGAGGAGTACAGGGGTTTCACCCAGGAGTTTAAGGAGAAGGAGAGCTACAAGCCCGACGTCAAGATAGAGTATGTTGACGAATCTGGCCGCAAGCTCACGCCCAAGGAGGTACGTCTGCTCTCCCAAACCTCCGCCCTCCAAAACACCGCCTCCCGCTGCTGGGATTCTTCCGGCACTAACTCCCCTTCTGTGACCCCAGGCTTTCCGCCAGCTCTCTCACCGTTTCCATGGCAAGGGCTCTGGCAAGATGAAGACTGAGAAGAGGATGAAGAAGCTGGAGGAGGAAGCGGTGAGTCGAGGCCCTGAGCTGATGCCCGATCCGTTCTCCCTGTGCTGCTCGAGTCTCCTGCCGCAGTCCCAAGCCTTGCGGTTAGGCTGTTTGTGTGTGTGTGTGTGTGTGTGTGTGTGTGTGTGTGTGTGAGAGAGAGAGAGACACGAGTGTTTATTCGTGTGGGTTTGTGAAAGAGAGAGACAGTATGTATGTGTGTCTGAGAGAAAGTGTCTGCTTGTGTGTGACTATGTCAGAGACAGACATGTATCTTTCTGTGTGTTTGACAGAATGTGCGAGAGAGCGTACACGTCTGTGTGTGTCTGTGTGTGTGTGTGTCACATGCAGAGTTTTTGTACCCTTCTGCCCTTTGCTGCCTGGGATAGTCTCCAGTCCCCCTTCTGACCCGGGCCTGGGTGAGTGGTTATAGGATGGATGGATGGATGTCGTGCCCTTTCTCTAAGTGCTGATCCCTCATACCCCTGCAGCTGCTGAAGAAGATGAGCAGCAGCGACACCCCGCTGGGCACCGTGGCTCTGTTGCAGGAGAAGCAGAAGTCGCAGAAGACGCCCTACATCGTGCTGAGCGGCAGCGGGAAGAGCATGAATGCGTGAGTGCGGCGAGCAGCGTGCTGAACAGTTAGCCCTGCAGGGGGCATGGCGGTTAAGGATGCAATCCTGCTGCCACATTCTTGTTCCACATGACTTGTCCTGGTTTCTTGGGTGAATCACCTTGAACTCCTGACGCCAGTAGGCTGGTGGTTCAGATTGTTGCCAGTGATGAGGATTTGGGGTCACTCAGATTCTGATCGTTATTAATCTAATTAATCCTGTTAAACCCTAAACTCCCCTGGTTACTGACTTAACGCTGAACGGTGCGGCCTATTCGTTTTACTGAATAATAATAATAAAAAAAAACACAACATTATCTGATATTTAATGTTTAATTTCTTTTTCTTTTCATAGAAACACCATCACCAAATGAAGATGGGGACCAGAGAGAAACGTGTGCAAAACACCCACTTTTAAGTTTTTCTGTTATTAATAAAACAACATTGGAGATACCTTTATGCTACGTGTGCAGTCCGGTTGTTTTTAGTTCTTCAGATTATAGGTATATAGTGTTCAGAGTGTGAACAGCTGTGATTTGCATAAAAACCTCAGTATTCCTCTGCGCTGTTTTCTTTCTGGCAGTATTATTCTGTTGAGTGTGTGAGACTGAAAGCTGAAAGATTTATTCTGCATTATAATACCAATATAAAGAATAAGCAGGCATATTAGGGTAATATCTGTGAAGTGCAGGTTTCCCCCCCCCCCTTTTCTTTTGATGTTTACTGTGATCCTTTTAGTTCTTTTAGGTGCTGGGACCGGTTGAGTATTTGAGAATCCTTGCTTTGTGTCACTCCTGTACCTTTCAGTTGTGGAGAGGTGGGGTGCCCAGGTGTCGTAGGTTGAACAGAACTTCAGTAAATTTTTCAATAAAACTTCAGCCTCTGAACGACCCCCCCCAATCTGGAATGAGCTAACAGCCGCCCATGTTTGAGGTGCTGTTAGAGCAGGAGAGCGAGAGCATGTCGCGGTGGGGAAAGGCGAGTGTTGGAAGTGGGTGGCTGTGTCTTCTCACCTCTGTTTTCATCCTTCCTGCGTGTAAATATGGCCTGGTCTGTGTGTTTTCATTCTACCTGCCCACTGTATGCCCCCAAACCATGGGATGATCTACGGTGTCACTCAACACGTGTGGGGGAAATTGGGCGGACATCTGTGTGTCAAGAGCTAAAAACGTCTGAGACAGACTGGTGCTGGACTTTCCTGCGCTATATACAATATTAGTTGATGTGGACTAGCTCTGTATTAATATTTAAACCCTGTAGTCTCCGGCCATTTGATATGGCTCTCGGGGACTGGGCCATGCAAATGCGTGTCATTCAGCCACCTGCAATCTGCAAATGAGCCTGACAAAATATGCACACGCACCTCAAATTTCCCCTGGGGGCGGGGAGGTCTCTCTGCGGGATGCTTGGTATATATTTGCTGACTGCTATTGGGCTGTCGATGCCCTTTTCTTCGTCCTTTAATGAAATCCTCGATTTTTTTTTCCAATACCGAGTTTAGGATTCCTGTCTTCACATTCATACTTTAATTTCATATATACTTTGACAAGAAGAACGAATTATCTACCAAGCAATTGTAACATCAGCAGTTGTTTAAAATAGATGATGAAATGTGGATGGCTTTGTTGTATGGGCTATGTGACCATTCTGTTATGACAGCATGTGTGTGTCTCGTCACCCCTGGTCTAATCTGAGAGCCGTGCTCTGTGCCGGACCTATGGGCTACAAGCAGAACAGTGGTCGAGCTGCTTAGGGTCAGATCAGAAAGCCTGCGGATGAACTCGCGTGTCCCTGCTGCTGCGTGAATGTTACCGAATCGGTCAATTAAGAAATATCGTTATGAATAGGCCGTATTACAAAGGAGTAACAGATTTCAGAACAGGGTTACGTAAGATGCACGCTGGCCCCTGCTTACTCATTTGTTGCATTTTAAGAGCTAATTATAATAAATTTTGACTAAGCAATATATTTAATACACTTATTGGGTTTCGACCACGTCCTGATTAGTAGCTGATTCTCAGAACATGTGGACCTTGGCTGGGAAGCACTGAAGTAAAAAGGTCTGTTTCGAAAAAAGCGTTGGATGCACTTAAAATTAGTCTAAAGCAAACCAGGCGTGAAGCCGGGATCCTTAGATCAAAGCAAGAGCAAGAAATTAATAGTGAAAGGACTTTATTACGAAGTACCACGATGCTATCCGATTATCGTACACACGCGCTAATGTTTAAGTATTCAAAAATTTTTCCTGCACGTATGGTGGAAACGTATAAATACAGTGACGGCACTATAGAGTAAAACTAATCACGATGATAAACGATGGTACCTGTAGACCCCGAGAGACATGAATGGTTCCTTCAGACAGTTCTGTCAAAATAAACGGTGTCGTACGGTAATGACACAAACTCACGTCATCCTTCCAGTCACGATACCAGGTGAAAACCTTCCGCGGGTCGGAGGAATGGTTAACCGCATAAATTACAATGTCGTATCGCGTGTATCTCTAGAATCGTCCTGTGTACCCAAAGCTGTTGCGCTTTTCTCCCCATTGGTCTATATCTTCGTTTCGAGTCCAAAAAACCTTGAATTCTGACACAATGTTTTTTTTTAACCACACAACAAAACAGCACAAACATTTAGAACTGCCGGCACACTGTGACAAAAAGAAAACGGCAATAAAAAACTTAGCAAAAGTCATTTGTGCATTAATACAAATCTTGGTTGTAAATAATTGCGAACTATTTCTGATGCGTTACACGGTTACTTTAAAAAAAAAAATCTTTTTCTCATTTATTTTATTTTTGATCCCCTACACACTTTATTTTATTCATCTGTAGAATTATCAAGAGTTTTTCTTCCCTTTGGGTGTGTGGAAATGAGAGAGATTTGCTAGTATCACAGATCTGATGTAACTGCTTGCTTGTAACAAATGTCGATATATATATTTCTTTCTTGTTTTTTGTAATGGAGGTTAGACTACGGTCATTCCAGGATACCTTTAATAAATACACTGTATTTGAAAACTGTTTCCTGACGTTTGGAGGACCTGGAAGATGCGCATGGAAATGCCACCGGGCCATGTTGTCGTCTCTGGCATGTCTGTGTGAATTTGCGAGATGTGTGTGTCTGCTGTAGCCTCTCTGCCTCCCTCCCTCTCTCCCTCCCTCCCTCTCTAAAGGAGAGCACAGAAGAACTTCTTCTCCCTGAAGGGGTTTTCTGAAGTTGGCACGGGGGTGATCAGGGGGTCCTCACAGGTGTGGGCATCACAGTACGCCATCAGGTCTGCCGCTGCCTTGGACACCTGGAAGAAGATGGGTAGGCGTGCTTGAGATTGGGCTCCGGCGGAGCGGAGACTCACCCCTGACCTAGAAAAACGATTTGGGGTGGAGTGACTGTGTAGGAAGATGCCTCAGATCGGCCTGGTAGATAAGCTGTGTTTGATGTAGTGCACACAGGAGAAGATAAAAGAACGTTGCATTTCCCGAGCAGAGAGGTTTAAGCTTGTAAAGCTCAAATTTCTGAACAGACACAGATAAACTTGTGCCCAGGGCTGAACTGGGATCCACCTTGATAATTTTTGCAGACTGGGGAGGTAACCACATGACAGCGTTTGTGGAGTGATAAATTTTGCTGGCCTGCGGTAGGGGGGTGTGTCCCTTACAATAAATTTTTCCTGTCAGATGGAGAGTCCAGCCCTGCCTCTGACCCAGGTTAAACTACAAGTTTAATGTGGAAACTTCCCCCCCTCCACCCAAAAGCAAAAACCACTACAAATAGCTACTTTAATACCTGTACAGTTGCTGATGAACATGTTAATGTGCAGAGGCACTGCTAGAGATTTTAGGCCCCCACTTCAGAGCAATTCAATTATGTTGGTTGGTTCGGCCTCCTCTAGTTGCTTGGACCCGCCTCCTCTTCAACCTGATTGGTTATCTCTCTGAACCATTCATTTTTTTGTCCGGCCCTCAGAACCTTATTGTGTACGTAAAACTCCCATGAGTACAATGTGACAAATGTGGTTGCCGTCATTTTTTTTGTGGCAAGATTTGGTTTAAAATGAAGGATATGCTGTTCAGCTGACTTGCTGAACTAAGTGACTAAGTGAAGCTTAGAGGTCCTGTCTGGGCACGAAGAATGAGTCATCAGGCTGGCATGATGACAGTTCGGCTTGGGGTGCCGTCTGACAAACAGGGCTCTGACATCGGATACACTGAGTGACATCACACTGTTTACACAGCCTTGGGTATGTCTTTCCTCAGCCAGTTTAAGGATAATAATAATTTAGGTTTCTTTATGGTGGGTGGCAACCTTATCACTAGCCAATGATATGTTTTGAATTGGTGAGTCACAGGGGAGGGGAAACTCTCGGGGGCCAATGAGCTTTCAGTTGGGGCCAGTGCACCTGTGGCGCCGCCCCTGTACGTGCCCCTTCTTGGAGGTGGGGGATCCAGTGGACAGCCTAACCCTGGCTCACGTGACCGAGGATAGTCAAAGATTTGGAAGGACAGTGAAAGTGGAATGAAAAATCAAGGCAAGCACTTTATAAATAGCAACTGGCGGATGCAACGTGTGCCGACGTCCCCCATCCTGACCTTGATCCGACACATGCTGGCTTCGATCTTCAGCTGCTCCACCAGCTTCCTGGCCTGTCCGACGCTCATGGTGCTGTTCACTGGGGTGTCTCCTTTCATCCTGTCCCAGAGAAGAGGACACTGGCAGCTCAGACTGCGTTGCCTCCTCAGAAGATCACGGTGCTCCTGAACGCTCACTTTTCCGCACACATTGATTTTCGATTGCCTATTTTGCTAGAAGAGTTTCATCCTAAGATGACTTAGACACCTCCCATGACTCATGTAAAGCAGGATTTTGCGCCACACCAACATAAAACTTAACTCACTGGCCTGCAAATTAGCTGAAAAAGACTCACTCCGGATTTAAAATCCCAAATGCAGATTTCTCAATAAACTCACAGAATGTCCTGATCATGCTTTCTGAAAACAACATCTGATGGCGATATCTTTTCCTAAGAACACGGACATCAACAAAGAGCAGATGAGCTCTTCCTGTTGAATAAACTCACTAAATGTTTTTGAGACAGTTTCTGCATGAAGGATATTTGGTGGCATAATTTAGTGCAGCGGTCTTGTCTTGCTGTGCCTTGATATAGGAAGCAGCCTCATTTGCCCTTTACAAGGGGGCACGGTATCCAGACCTTGTATGCTGGCCTTCTGTATACTTTTCCTCAAACTTGCCTCCCTGTTCTGGTTTGACAATCAATTAGGGGGTGTGAAACGGCCACCATGTGGATCATGTTGTCCCTGTCTACCCTCCCACAAATGCTTGCAAAGAAACAAAACTTATTACCTACAAATAACACCCGTCGGAAGATTCACATCGGTTTTATTATCTCTCAAGTTGCATGCCACACTTAGGTCCTTCCCCAAACCCTCATTTCCTCTTCCTGCCTGTTTATTGAACCAATATCGATGAATACTTGGCTCAAAATATGGCTCCACTGGAATGAGGGCGTGAGCATGCCCGGCCGGGGATATCGCCGAATTTGGTGGCCGGCTCACCATCTAATGAACGACACAATGCTGTTTTGTCATTCAATCGATTAGACAGCGCATTTCCAGCCCAATGCACAGGGACTTCATTCCTACAGACCAGCTGCCTGTCATTGTTAAAACAAACGCTCAGACAATGTTTCCAGAACAGATCCCACGCCACGTCTTGTCGACATCACCGTCTCCCTCTGTCCTACAGCAGAGAAAAACCTAACGAGGTGATGTCACCCCACATCAGGGCTGTGATTTCCCCCCCCGGGCCCCGTCTCTGCCGAGGGACACTCCTCAGACGTTCAATTAAATATTAACGACAGGCACATGCTCCCGTAGCTGTCGCAGTGGAGAGCCTCAGACCGTCTGAGGCTCACCTAGTACCGGGGTCCCCTCCCAAGGAGTCTCCGCGTGGAGGGAGGAGTGTAGACACAGACTCTCTGATGGTCGCTATATTAACCAGTCCCGTATTTTTTAAGAATAATGTGCACGGCACTGCAGCGTGAACACAGAGAGATTCCGGCATGCCGAGGGGGGCTGTGACTGTGCATGCAGTGACAATGGTGGACAAAATAGGGAAATGGAGGGAGGGTCTTACAGAGACCGAGGGAAAGAAAGACAAGCCCATAAAGGTGTAATATTCAGGCCTTTTGTAGGTCTCCCTTACCCTTGATGTTTTCTTTTCCTGATGTGGTCTCTCCCTCCTCTTCTCTCTCTTCCTCCCTCTGTCGCTCTCTCTCTGAGATGTTAGCTAAGCCTAACCCCACCCCTCACAGACGATGTAGATGCTGTATTATTCAGCCGAGTCTGGTGGTCTGGCGTTCTCGTACAGTGCCTAGCCGTGTCTTAGTACACACATCGCACCCCTCCTCCTGTGGTCAGTGGAACGTTCCAAGAAGCCTGAAGGGGGGCTGCTGCATTTTTTTCAGCATAGCGCGTACCATTCATGGATCTTTAGGGAGAGGACTCGAACAATTAGATCAGAAATCACATGCATTAAGACATGAGAGGAAACATGCCTTTTGTGCGTCCGTGTAAATGTATGTCTGTGGCACGTTGTGACATGTGCGTGAGTGTGCAAAACCAGCTTGCATGAGTGAATCTGTGAGCATCTGTGATTATCACTCTCATCGATCACCCTCCCCCCTCCATCTCTTCCGTTACCATGGGAACTGCTGCAGTCATCACCATATGAGCTTCACGGTCACATCATCACTCTCTCTCTACAGTCAGGACTGGACAGGTAGCCTTATGTGTCTCACACAAAAGCACCCCCAGGAGAGAGAAAAATCCTTTCCTGGCCAATGGACCTTTTATACCCCAACTGAGAAGATTCCCAAATATATTAAATGTGCCCTAAAATCTGTAAATGGGAGAAATGATAGTAGATAAGTAATCACAATCACAGAACCTAGAACTGGCAATCAATTAGGAATAGAATCTATTAATACACTGATACAGTAACATAATTCTATTTTTACCGTTACAGGTATATTGTATATTATGTATAAAAGGCAGTAATAAACGAAAACATGAATTAATCTGCATCTTGTTCTGCTGCAGGAAAAGCAAGCATACTTTGATGGATATCCATGTTTCGTTTAAAAGAAGTTAATAGGCTTTTATTTTTATTATAAACGTGCTCGTAATAAAAAAAATTTACGTTATGTAATTTAATTGTTACACGGAATTAGTCTACGTTACGATATGAATCCCCCGGCGGAAAACGCGAAACGGAAATGCTGCGGCTGACAACGGAAGGTGACAAGTATCCTTGACGGCCGCCGTAGCGGTGAGGATACCGGCGTGGGGGGGGCGGGGGGGGTGTGATATAATGTTGGATGTTGATGCTGTGTATTCGGTTGATGCTGCATGGCCTGGCGTGTTTCCCAGCCGATCGATAGCTACCGACGTGCCGATGTCCGGTGACATTAAGGAAGCACGTAAGTTATCCTCGACGTGGTGTAAAAGCCGCGCTTTTTTGCGTCGGATAGACAGCGCGGAACAGTAGTTTGATGGCATATTTAGCTGCGATGCTATTAATGTCAAAGAAACGTAGCGTAGTCAGTGAAATTATGCGGCAACGTTTTATAAGCTGGCCCTTCGGTTTCGGTTTTTAGATAGCATAAAACTAATAAAAATAAAGAAATACAGATCACTGTTTTGGTAGGCAGTGTCAGTATTCCCATCGATACTGACAGGAATGCGGGAAATGAGCTGATGAGCCGGCTTTAGCTGACATTTATAAGCCCATTAAACATACCGACTTCATGCCGTCATCCTTTAACTTCAGCGCAGCTAACAGAGCACTGCGCACATCAGCTATACAACCGAATATAAGACGTTGTATGACGATTGCTGTAAACAACTTTATGACTGCGTGAGGTATCAGTGTGGCGTTTGTCTTTCTCTTACGAAGACTATAGTTTAAGGGGGGAAAGAAATTGATAATGCTGACCTTTCAGAATAATGTGCTTTTATACGTTTGCTTTTCAGTGCGGCGCATCGACCTGGAAGGATGACTTTCTGGAAAATGTCATTATGCTGTCAATTAGCTGGGAAGGGGATAATTGGATGGAAGTGACGTCACTCCGCGCGCCTGTCTAAAAGTGGAAGCGCATGGAGAGGCGAATATAAATCGAGGACATAAATCTCTGTGGTAAAACTCGAAGCTACTCCAGACTGGGGGGCTGGTTGAAAGTGGTCCCAGTAAGCGTAGGGGGGCATCCTGAATGGAAACACACGCTGGCGGGATCTAGGCTGTGCAAAGGCGCTTTTTAGAAGCTGGGGGAAGCGCCATGATACCGGCTTTGCTGTGGCTGCAGGACATGGTGGCCGTGACGGTGCTGTGGGCCCGCCGCACCTTGCTGCGGGTCGCCGTCCTGCTCTGCGTGTTGGCGCTGGAGCTCTGGGTGGCCGTCTTCCTGTACGGCAGCTTCTACTACTCCTACGTGCCAAGTGCCAGTTTCACCACCCCGGTGCATATCTACTACGGGTTAGTCAGCGTCTGCTACGCTCGTGTAGCTGCCGATCTGGCCCGTGCCGAAAATGAGTAAATAAAAACAGCAGATGGCTGGCAGGCGGGGGGGGGTGAAGGACATAAGCCCGTGACCTTAAGATTGCAGAGTCGTGTGTCACCTGCCTGCTTTCCTACCTTTCAGCATGGTGCCTTTTTGGAGCAATTTGGTAGAAATGCCATAACAATTATATAATAGTAATAATAATGTTCTGTTGTGTTTATGTATCATTCCCGTGTCTTTAAAATATAAATTTTCAGCAACTATAGCACCCTATGTTTAAAAGACAAGTTCAGAGAAACGGCAATGAATTTGAATAATCGCTGTTGTTTATATGACTCGAATATTATCTGTGATGCAATTTGTGATGTGCTGCTCCCGCTCCTCGCTCTCTTCCCCCCCCCCCTTCAGGACGGACTGTGACTCCCCAGGCTCAGGCCTCTGCTCATTTCCCATGGCTAACGTTTCCTTGTTGAGGGATGGCAGAGATCAGGTGAAACCACACATCCTTCTTTTAGCGGCCCAAGCATGCAGTGCGGGAAGCTCGTCTCCGTCACGTAAAACAAAACCGGCTGAGATACTAAGTCATAATTGTGAGATGCTGTATAACGTCTATTGAGAGGAAAACAAGGCCTGGTTTTTTTAACCTGGTTAAATCCCAGGTTACTGTGGTCCACGTGTCCCTCTGTTGACTGTTGGTCCCGCCTTCTCAGGTGATGACATACGGCCAGCCCTATCGGATCTCCCTGGAGCTGGAGATGCCCGAGTCGCCAGCCAATCAGGAGCTGGGTATGTTCATGGTCAGGATGTCCTGCTACTCCAAGGAGGGTCAGACTGTTTCATCTGTGGCTCGTTCAGTGAGTTGATCACACTGTATCATCGTTGTTCGGCGTGTTACTCTTCCCACCTGCTGTTTCCTGTCCCAATGAGCATTAATATCTCCTTAACTATTCCTCCTTAACTATTCCTCCTTAACTTATCCTTTGATGACTTCTGTCTGCCTTTATCTTCTGTCTGCTTTATATATGGACAGACTTCCTGCATGTCAGCTCCTATCATTCCGTTTGTTTTTTTTGTCCCCCCTCACCTTTGACCTGGTTTCTGACCCGCGTGCCGCCACATATCCCATCAGGCCATGCTGCAGTATCGCTCCAGCCTGCTACAGGTACTGGACACCTTGGCGTTCTCCCCGCTGCTGCTGTTCGGCCTGCGGGAGCAGAAGCAGTTCGTTGACGTGGCGCTGTTTTCGGACTACTGGGAAAATTCGGTGCGTCCGGGCGAAACGCGATCCATGTCGCCGGGCCCTAATACGCCATCTAAAGAGTCTACGGGATGTTAAAAATGTGATGATCCAGACCCCCGATACCACATCACACCTTTTATAGCCTGTAGATGGATGACCAGCTGACTATCTGCCTGCAGGCCGAGGGGCCTGATTGGCCTCCGGAGAGCCCCTCCCCTGTCACTCAGAGAGTCGAATCACATCATTGGCTAATGATTAGGTTGGCCCCTGTCTATGAATTATGGTTCCTTTTATGCACCGTACCTTTAAAAAGCACCCTAGCGATTCCCCTGCTGCAGATGGTCGGTATTTTCATGCTACGCGTTTGTCTCCTTGCAGTATCAGCCCACCCTCGGTGCCCTGATCGAGATCCACTCCCGGCAGGTCCAGATATACGGTGCTCAGCTCCGGATCCACGCTCACTTCACCGGCATCAGGTGCGGCTGGTTACCTGGGCGACGGCTCGTTTTTACCGTACGCGTGACGCTCGGCAACGGGAGCGGTACGTCCGGTTTGTCCAACAGAAGCATTCCGGACTTTTCCAGCATGTCCTGTTTGGCGGAGATGCCTGCGGTTTCTGTTAATGTTTTATTCAAAACACGTGTGGAGACGCCAGAGAACCGGGGAAAATCTGCTGAGAAGAGCAAGCAGGTGTCAGCCGTTCGCCGGCGTGAAAACCTGCCAGCCTCTGACACATGCAGAGCTTAAAGCCTCAGTCGCTGCCAAAAGATGTTCATTTATTATTGGATTTAGGGTCATAATACTTCTAGCTGACAAAGCTTTTTAAATTTTTTTTTAAAGCTACAGTGAATGTTCCCAAAAATACCTTTCATGTAGATTAATAAAGTGAGCAAAATTGGGGGGGGAAATTCCGGAACTTCTCTCCCTGGCCTCCCCTTTGCTTCCTCTCGCTCTTCACCTCCCCGTCTGTCCCTTCGCAGATACTTTCTGTATAACTTCCCCAAGACGTCGGCCGTGCTGGGCGTGGCCAGTAACCTTGCCTTCATCAGCGTGATCGCCCTCTTCAGCTACCTGAGGGTCACTTGGGGGGCACTGTGGCCCCCAGAGCAGGTCAGAGTCAGGGTAAGTGCCCAACTGTGGGTCTCCAGTTCAGTCTACTTTAAGCCCCTCCTCTTTTCCACCCTCATTGTCTCCATACTGCTCCTGTTCTATAGTGACCTCCACTAGTATCGATGGGTTGGAATGTGAATATGCCCTTATTCTGTTGTCACTGGTTTCCAAACTACTCCTTAATGGGAATCTTCTACGTACTTCCTCTGTTCCGTTGCTGTTTAATTATTTTAATCAAGGCTTTGATGATTGATTAACTAGCCACACTGGATAGACTGACAGTGGAGTCTTGCAAAGGTGTATAATTGTGTCAAGGTTTGCAATATACTGTAAAGTGACGTGGACAGGTGATGCATGTGTTGGCAGGTGATGTGGGCAGGTGATGCATGTGTTGGCAGGTGATGTCGGCAGGTGATGCATGTGTTGGCAGGTGATGTGGGCAGGTGATGCATGTGTTGGCAGGTGATGTGGGCAGGTGATGCATGTGTTGGCAGGTGATGTGGGCAGGTGATGCAGTGGTTGTTTCTTCACATCATAATCACTATATATATTCTGCAGGTGACAATGGGAGACACGACCCGTCTGCAGCAGAGGAGAGAAGAGGCGAGAAGGCGTATGGGCTCCTCTAGTGCACCAAGTGAGCATGCCCAGTGTCACTAACGAGCCGGCCAATCCACTGTCGCGTTCACCTGTGACGTTGATCTCGTTAAGGAAATGTCCTCATCGCCTCAAACATTGAAGCAATGCTGAATGTTACATCAGCAGATCTGCTAATTGTAATAAGATTGTAAATGTATAATTACTTCAGTCATATTGTTTAGTAAGGTTATGACTAGTCACGGTGAGTACTTAAAAAAGGGATTTTTACCGTAAAGCTTCTGAATGATGGTAAGTCGAGTTTCTTTGCACGTGCTGGCATGTTAGTCACTTTTTGGGAAGCGGGCAAACTTGAAACGTGACGGACGTGCCGACACTTTTCAGGCATGCTGGAACTGAGGAGGGGCGGCGGCCCTGCCCAGACAGGCGGGACTGTGTTGGCGGAGTCTTCCCAGGGGAGAGGTTGGTGACAGCGGCCGTGCCCGCTATGGAGTTCCCCTCGATCTGGGCGTGTTTTTGCGCCTGTGTCCGTAGGAATGTGTAAACGCAAGTTTCCTGTACAGGAGAGCCGGAGAGCCGAAGGAAGGCGGAGTCTCTGAGCACGCCAGTCAGCTCAATGGACAGAAATTCAGGTAGACTTACACGCATAAATGTTATTGGCTTCCTGACCTCGTTAGGAAATTGAAAATTGAGCTTCCGCCATCACTATGTAGCGCCAACCTGGATCTTGCGATTGCAGCCGTTCTGCACCAGTACACTCGCCGCACGGTAGCTGAATTGGTGACGAGGCAGGAGGGAATTCACCAGTTAAATACAGGGGATCATTAGGAGGCCAGATTTGAAAGGACCCCAGTGGAAAATTTCACATACGACATCGGGGTACCACCCCCGCTCTTTTGACTTTGACTCCATCGCAGTACTGAGTCTTTGGGATCCACACTGACCAGAGGATGGGCTCCCCCTATTGGCCACACCAACACCTCTTCCAGCAGCAACCCACTTTGCTAGTTGGTCGGGATAAAAGTTGGTCTCCCAACCCTCTGTATAAGGCCCAAACCTACTTAGCTTCAGGCAGATTACTTACACTGCACCGCCAGTGATATGGCTGCTGGTACTGAGCTATTGCATCTTTTTATACCCATAACTCCTCAGAAGAGCTGAAAAAGGTCAAAAGCTTTCCTTTCATTTTTTTTTAATCCAGAGCAACTTCGTAGAGGGAATGGATATTATTTGTGTGTTTGCTGGGATTTGAACCCTCAACCTTTGGCTTGTTAGCCCAATACGCTGCTTATTGAGCTACAGGAGTGTGCATGCAGTTGGGTTACTCTAGCCTTACTAGGCATGGGTGATAAATTATGGTCTGAGGAGGCTGGTCAAGTGATCCTGTATTAATGACTTTGCCCTACATGGGGGTGGTAGTGAAAGTAGTGATTTAATGTACTGGTTTTTAACAGCAGACCCTCCGGAACTGCTCGGTCCGGCCCGAACCGGGGCGGCGGGTGAAGGAAAACAGGAGCTCCAGCTTCCGCAAGGTGCCACGGGAGCTGAGGGTGGCATTCGTCAGAGGCATGGGGCGTGGCTAAGCTGAGCACTGCGACAGGAGGCTCAGCCAATAACAGACATGCTTTCAACGTGCCTTAACCAATCGTCGTGTGCCAGGGTGGGTACAGACATATACTGGTATTGAGTCGGCTGTTACCTCATCCCAGGTCTTAACTCAAGGGAAATCAAATTTTACGTTATTAGGAAATACAGTAACGTAGTAAAGTAGTAGACAGTTCTAGAGTTTTCCTCCCATAGTAAGTAAATAGGTTTATGGTCTTAAGTAGTCTGTGACAAAAATGGACATTAAAGCATCTCTTCTGCAATAAACCTAAAAGTCTGAAAACGTAATCACCTAAACTTTCCGGTGAGTTCTATGGCCTGTTAGGTTCCTTAGCTCACTTAGCACTTAGCTCTCGTTCGGTTAGTCCCCTGGTCCGTGTGGGCGTGATTGGGCCATTGACGTGTGCGCTGCAGTACGTGGCCATTATAAAGCTGCATATTCAGACCGCGCGTTACCATACCGCACGCACTGGAACACGGCTGACACGCTTGGCTTTTAGCGTGCGTCAACAATCAAGCGAACCTCGAGCAAGAAATCTGTAACCAAATACGATAAGCTAAAGGTATTCTGTGTAGTGATAAAGGTAGTTATCATATAGGACTATTCATCTGAATATAAAACTACATGTAATCTATATTTAAACAATATAATTGTAAAAGATATTAATATAAAATTTTTGCGTTGGAAATGAGATGCAATAAAAAAGGTCAGTGTGTTGGTAGGGGAGGCTGCGGAAGTTTCCGGCTTTTATTTTCCCAGCCTGACTGGATTATTTGGATCGTGCGGTTGTCAGGATGTGGAAGGTGGAGGGTGTTGTTTACAATAATTAGGAAAATGCTCTCCCACTGGTCATGTGGAGAATGACACTGTGTTTGCTGGAACCCCCAGCTTATGCTGACCAATCCCGTTGCAGTAAGCAGGTGATGTCATATTCTGGCAAGGAATATGTCTGTATGATATTACGCAGGGTTGCCATTTAGACTTATTTTTATGTATGTGCATCTTTCACCTTTATGATATTTAATATATATAAAAATTTTATTTTTTTTGTGAGGGATATGAAGGAAATGGGCCTAAAATGTTTTATTTTTATTTCCAATGTCTTACTGCGAGGAACAGTTTTTTTTTTTATTGTTAAATGTAATGTTTCATGGCCACAATAAATTCTCCTTCAAACATATGTGACGCCTTATTAAAATCATTCAAAAACACCAAGCTGCTTAAACTGGGAGGGGTGGGGGTTAAGGACTGTAGTATATAGTGATGGTGACTGTTCACAAGTGCGTCATTTATCCCGTGACTTCAAGGGCACAAGCAGAGTGGAATCTAGTGCAGTATTCCATTTAACTCAAAGAGCTGAGAATGATATCACACCCGAGTTAACTGAGTTGAAGTAATGGAAGTCGGAATGTCCTTTAGCGATACCAGTTCGAACCGAGCTCTTTGTTAGCCGTTGTTAGCAATATCAGTTGATAACGCATTATGCAGTGTTTTGCGTGCACAAACATAGTAACATGTCCACAGATGGTGGTTGGACAGTGCTGAGGGTACGACCAATTTAATGAGACACAAATAAGACGTAAATGCTAATAAACAGTACATAACTAAAGCTTTCGCTTCTGTTGATGAAGGGCGCAGCCATCTTGAATTCTGAGATCAGGTTTGTTTAGGCAATTATGACTTTCCAGGTCGGAACTCCAGCTTCAGGGGGTGTTCCGGTTGAAATTGTGACTTCCGAGTTCAAACAGCACGCTACGTCATTATCTGCTTCACAGTGACTGACAACCTCCATCTCAGCCTAGCAGCGTAAACCAACGCAAACACAGGATCGGGCTGATGATCGCAAAGGCAAAGTCAAGTTGTGAGACGACAGCTTCACCTGCCAAGTTCCAGCGCCCCCCCCCCATGAGCTGCAAAACACACCCTTACAAATATGTGATGTAGCAGTGTGCACCAACTACGAAAGAACAAGTGTTTAAGGTAGCACTTTAATGAAGATCCGTATTCATTTTTACACCCCCCCCCCTTCACCACATAGTGCAACTGAAGCCATATTGTGCGTGTTTACATATTTTTCCCACTATATTACAATGTCAAGGTGCAAAGCAATTCAATGAATAAGTGCACTCAGGAGGCAGGAGGCTGATGTATGGAAAGTCGTCCTAATGGAAGAGCTGGCTTCATCGTCAACTGACCAAATCAGATCAAGATACATTTTAGCGGTTTGGGAAAAGGTAATAAGGTACATTCTAGGATATGGAGATGTACCTCAGTCCTGCGTGGGGCGCTGTTACGCAGACCACACGCCACTAGGCCAAGTCAGACAGCACGTTGGAAGCCAAGGTACAGGTCAGGCCCGTGCCGTCCGGCTCCACGTGGATCTTCTTCACCACGCCGTCTTCCACTAGCATGGCATATCTGAAGAGTGCAGAAGAATGAAGATGATGACCTTTTATTTCGAACATATACAACAAACCAATACACACACATACGTATATACACCACACCTGCCTATATAGGTACACACGTGTGTCGCAGACAATATAAACAAAATCTTAACATAAAATAAAAATAAATCGTCAAGTCCGAAATGGAGCAGGAGGAAGGATGTACATATTTATTAATCTCTACCCCATGCTTCACGCTCTATCCATCCATCCATCGATCCATCCATTTTCCAAACCGCTTATCCTACTGGGTTGCGAGGGGTCCGGAGCCTATCCCGGAAGCAATGATCACGAGGCAGGGAACAACCCAGTATGGGGGGCCAGCCCATCGCAGGGCACACTCACACACCATACACTCACACATGCACACCTACGGGCAATTTAGCAAC